>JAPYZS010001479.1:0-32892 GCA_030522925.1 Trissolcus japonicus | reverse complement strand
CACGATCATAGTTATTTAGCGATCATAGTTATTATTTCGAATTTTCATATACGTACTAACTTGAAAACTTAACAATGATTCAATGAAAATGAAAATAGAAGGGTGGTGACTATTAAATTCTTTCCGAAAATATGAATGAAATGATTTACAAGAGTTTGTAGTTTTTTTGCAAAAATCCATATTTAGCCCTGCCTACATTGTTGGAGGGAATTTCGCATCTTCAGAAATGTTCACACTAGTAAAAATTAAGTGATACTGACCGCTTCAAAATGAATTAAATGAATTCAAATTGTATACAAAACATGAGCGTCACCTGCATCAATATATGGAACCATATAGTTTAAATCATTTGAAATCGGCATAATTTAATGATTTCTTTTTTAACTGCATTATGTATTTCGGAGGAGTTTGCCTGACTCATTTTAGGCGGATTTTTTTATTTCGGAGGAGTTTACCTCAAAAAAATGAAATTCGGAGGATTTGGGTATCTCCAGTTTTGTTAATTCAATATTTATTTATATATTTTTATTCATCAATCGAATACAAACTGGAGTTATTGCTCTTTGATTTAGTACTAATTGATGATAAACCGCTGGAGATGTTTAATATTCATAAGAGGTATAACCTTTTAATTGAACATACTTATTCATTGGTTTAACAAGCAATAAATAAGTGAAGGTATTGCGAACCACTTAAGAGTCTGTGAAACCTCCAATTTAATTTTCATAAATTTGTTCAGCCAGTAGTATGTATACCGAGCTATGAAATTCTTACTCAGATGAAATCGTAACTAAGTTTTCAATAATAACAGTTCAATATACTGAACTGTTATTATTGAAAACTGAATTGATTGTTTGTTTGCAAACTGAAGTTTTTTAATTCATAGCAAACATTTTAACATTTGACACTCACATTGACATTTTGATTCAAAAATTTTTGAAATACCCATGAGTGGTAGAGTGGTAGACCAACATTCGGATTTCGTGGAGACCGTTAAGGGAGTTGTAACACCTGTACTGCATATATTTGTGAGTGCGATTTATATAAATTAATTTATACATTCATTTCTTGTAAATTAAAAAATAATGTAATACAAAATTTGCCTTACTGCATTGCACAAAAAAATCATAATTTAATAAATATGTATACCATCAGACCGTTCTTCTTTCCTGCAAAATAAATTAGAACTTTGAAGTGTAGTTAGTATTAAAATTTTTCTAAAGCGATGTCAGAGTGATTAAACAAAACCATTACTCGAACTGATACCACGGAAATATAATGGGTATGAAGTTACAATGACCTCACCCCACGTTGCAAATTAGGAGGCGCATGTGTAACACGAGGCACTGGCATACGTGCCATTTTTCCTCGATATCACTATAGCGCAATCACGAAACACAATGCCAGCTGGAAATTACAACGCATTCAAAACTGCGTTTTAGTTCTTTTTGCACATAAGGTCGAATGAAAATACAGCCGTACTGAAATGTACGTATGAAAATATATTAAATGTTACTTGCATAAAAGAAACAAATAAGAAAAATCTAAAAAAAAAAGAATTGAACAAGTGTATTATCATACGTATTTTAAAAATTCAAATAAAAAAATTCAAATTCAAATTCAAATAAAAAAATTGTATAACCATACATGTTCCCGGATATAAATTGTGTGTAAATAAAAAATGTTGACATTTAACCAAATTTCTGTTTGAGAACTATCTGCTTTAAAGTATCGAGCCAATAACTTTTTTTATTTTTCAGTAAGTATCAGTTCAGCCCGCAAGGTGCAGAATGCTTCTTCTAATTAACGAGAAATCGCTCTTATCTTTTTTAAGGTAGGTTCTCAAATAAGGGCAAAACGAAATTGAAGATTGTCAATAAACTGATAGAGACCGCCATGAAAGATCTCGACACAGCTATCAGACGAGACTTTCCCAGGATTATATTCCGTGCTGATTTGATAGAACGTATTTTCAGTTCGACAGTAACATGCTTGAAGTGCATTGGAAATAGATTATTCAATACACTCGAAAGCAACAAACAATGTAAGTTTTATTAGACTGACAACAAGATAGAAGTCGGCGGTGGAAGGCTTCGCAGCCCCGGTCTGGTTACCCCTTGAAAAATTCATATATTCTGAACTGATTCGAGAGTTGCATGCACGCACGTGTGCCAGGCTGCGCTTTCCGCAACGTCAGTGCTTTCATCGATTAAAAAAATTCAAATGACGATCGTGATTGCCACCCGTGGTGTCAACTCACACTTGCTGCATAGGGTCCATTTATTCGAGCAAGTGCAGCGTATCGCAGATAACCGCGTGCACTTCACACTATCCCGATGAATATAAATCTATAATTGTGGTGCTTTTGGCACTACATTATCTTTGCGTGTTTGGTCGAATGCACACCATTGTGCATCTGCAAAAGAAAACTCGACACCGCTGCCATTGTACGCCGCTTCGAAATTGAATTGCCGAAAGTGACTTTTTGTGTACCTCCAGCTGAAACTTCATTTCGCCCAAGTTTCAGAAAGCGCTCGAATTAACCGTATCCCCGCGTTAATTGCTATACCCTTCTTTTGTCGCCGACTTTACTCCAATTTCGCGTCTTCGCTCGGGAGTTTGCGGTTTCCCGTCACTCAATTTCCTGACCGAAATTCCGAAATTTTTGCTCCAAATTATCGTGCACGTGATCAAAAGGGTATAAGGTCTTTGGCGGCATATAATGATTGTGCAGCACTTGGAATAACTGTATAGTATTTGCATAAAAAAGTCGATTATTTTTTGTTCGTGAAAAAAAGCAGACTGAACCATAATTTATTTGTATCGATCGTGTATATAAAAATGGATGTGTATTATTTTTGTTCAAAGGCATTCATCCTTGTGTCTGTCATGTGATAATACGCATATAATAATTAAAGCCTGATTCAAATGCCGTTCATTGCTTCAGACACAATATAAAATCTAAAGCCAAGATATTCCTGAATGTTCGTAATTGCTTTCAATCAGCCGTCGGAATGCATGCAAGAAAGCCTGCGTAAAATTATTCAGCGAGTCAACATGCAAATAACGACATTACATTCACAATAAATATGTGTACTCGGGATATATGCGCGATTCCACCTAAATCATTACGATTCCTTTTGACGCAAAATCGTGAAGCCTCACGCGTGAACCAAGAAATCAACATCTTGATTATATAAAGCGTTACACATTACAATGCAAAACGCTTTTATGCGCTCGCCAGTAAAGATTGTCCTCGATTAACATATTTCCATTAAAGGTAAATAAAGTGGAGCACAATTTAAAATTAAGAGCACAATTTTGCGCAGGTGGAAAAAAGTCTAATCCACGTGACTTTTATTCATCCATATAACTCAAAGCACACTTAAAAATAAAAAGGTTAGAATGAAAAAGAAGAAGAAAAAAAAGAAAAACCTTGTGCCCTGAAATGAAACTCGACAAGTTTTTATAACTAGAATTTCCGCGCACTCAGCCAATAACAGCTCGCCGGGTCAAATTACAGCGCCGGTGTTTTAATTAATCGCCACATAAATTAACTGACATCCTACAAAATACGACTCGGAATCGTATTGATTGCAACGAAATTACTATATGATCATAATTTACACCAATTTTGTTAATTGTAATGCGAATAAAGCCTCAACTAGTCTGGATTCTCACTAATACCTGACTCACCTTCTGTTGTGGCTTGTGCCATAAAGGTCCGTGCCAGTTGCTTCTATATTGTGTTCTGATTGTGTTCTGAGACAATGCTCGCATTCGAGAGATTGACAGATGAAATCTCGAAAGGATTCGACAATTTTCGGTGAACAATATACCGTAATTGTGACCCCTTCTAGTAATTCACTTCTCAAAAATTTATCGGAAAAGCTCGCAGTTACAAGCGATTAATTAAAATTTTTCTTTTTTGATGGCAAACTTTAACTGCAGAGTCGAATGTAAAGCCGATTCATTTGTACCTTTGCAATGTGCACGGCACGATGCCATTCTACTTTATTTTATTAATAATGTTCTCGCAAAATAATACGAGATCCTTTCAAGTGTCTGCGGATATTAATTTTGAAGGAATAAAATAGGGCAATTCTCCAGACCAAATGGAACATAATGCATAATTTTGATACAAAGTGTTGTAAATTTTTCTAATATAAAGGTGCGTTATAAATATCGCTCGTGAAACAGACAATAAGAAAAAGCATCCGACATACCATTCAATTACATTAATATCATCGTACAAGATTAGACATTCGTCAATAATCTATTATCGATTCAATCATGTAGGAATTGCTGAAATCAGTTTGATTCAATGAGTTCCAATGTACGATGGTAAATTATTCCGGTAATTAGGAAGAACTATGTTCTGATATTATATTCGCATCCATCAAGTATACGAATGCTGTCGGTTTATGTATTAAAAATCCATCTGCGTGCATTTCCCTGCAATGAAAACTGATATTCCTTTGAGAGTGGGCGTGGTCTGACGAGTTTGTATGCCGATGTTTTCTCTGACACCAAATTCCAAAAAAAAAAAAAAACGAAAATTAGTCAATGGATTTTCAAATACATACATGCGATTCATCATAACAACGTCGACTTGTTGATTATCTCACGCGAAAATACACGATTCCTCACGTACGAAAATATAAACCAAAAATGTAGACAAAAATATACATTTTTTTTTAAATTTTACATAATAACACTGAGAAAAAACTTGTAATAAAAATTACTATAACATATAGTAATCGAGACATATCTTACACAATTTACAAATTATTCTATAACATTCTTATATTTTTTAGTATAATGTAAATTTTACTATGGGATATAATAAAAATTACTATACCATATAGTAAAAATTATTACAAGTTTGTAGTCAGATTTTTTAGATCTTGCACGATATATCTCGATTGCCAGAAGTTATGGTAATTTTTATTATAAGTTTTTTCTCAGTGTAGTATATAATTTCACATTTCAGATATATATCTTGTAATTTATATGAATTTATATAAAATTTTCATATTTTTGAAATATAAATTTTAGAATGTTTTATAAAATGTTTATATAAAATATTTTTGAGATATAAATTTTGGAAATGTATATTTTATAAAATATTTTTATAAAATTTTGATATAATTTGATAATATATTCGGTAATTTATATAAGTGTTTATAAAATAAATATATTTTATATAAAAGTTTTATAAATTTGTTTATATTTTCGTCCATGAAGAATATTGCTTGGAATCATAACTCAATCTCGTGACAATTATTTCGGCTCATCTGGCCCGAGGCATCCGGGAAATATATTTCACTCCCTTATCTATTTTGCTGGGGTGAAAAAAGATGCACGGATCCTACACAACAACGTGAATTAACTTGAACATTTGTCCGCGTTGAAAATGAAGGTGAACTCGCGTGCGAGGTCGCTAAGTGTCTCGTTTCTAATTTGTCCAACACATTATTCAAGTTGAGGCTCTATCCGGAATCGCAGTGGATAAAGCAAATTACTCGATGACGGAAGCAATAAGTTAAATCCACGAGTTCGTCGATAATGTACACAATCGGTATAGTCATTGAATAACATGCGAAATGTTGAACATGCACCTTGTCTATATATGCACACATGCATCGTAAGCTCGTCATGAACTCCTAAACTGTTACCGGATAATGATAAGCGTACAAATGAATTTGACGAAACGATCTCGCCTCGCGTGAATTAATCATCGCCCACCAACGAGGCCGCTAATGACGTAAACTTGCGACTTGTTGTTAACTATATAGCACGCAAATGTTTTTTTGTTATATAATCAGAAAAGTAAGTAAATAAAAAAAATAAAACAATGTAACTCAGATGAACGAATAGCCGCGTGAGAATATGAATGGTCGACAAACTTTAATTGGTTGACACAGATGAAGTCGTGATTGAATTGCGAAAACTTTACAATCTATTACTAGTTGCGATACCATCAGCAATAGTTATGTATTGCAGCTAAATAAATCCGCGATGGCAAGTAAAGATTTCAAAAGTTTATCAAGCGCCCTAAAAACTTAAAAATTGTGTGTACCTTAAAGTACGCGCAAGTTATATGTTACAAGATTTAACACTTCAGTTCTGGAAGCTTCCTTTTCTCCTCCAATATGGCTGCCTATTTATAAAGACGGAAATAGGAAAAAAAGAGACAGCACTATTAAAAGAACAAGTGTAAACACTTGGAATTGTCCTGTAATCCACACACATTCAAAGCTTGTTCGTTCAAGCGATCTGATTGGTTAAGCTCACACCCATGGGTGTGCATGCTGAATCAGCATGCATGCTGATTTGTGCTGTTCCAGAATTAAAGTGTCTAACATAGCTGTTGTGAATTTGATACAAAAAATGGTTCACATTAAATAGCTTGATGCGGGAATATTTGTTTGCGATGATTAATAATTTGGCATGTGTGTCTTTTGCGGTTTACCGAACTTCCAGTTGATGATTCCAGTTGTGTTTGTTCGGTCAAACATTTCGGAACTTTGAGTTGAAATATCATAATGCAAAGTCAGTAATTTTATTATAAAGTTTGTGAAATTAATAATTTTGTTCAAAATATAATTTTGTCGCACATGCTTGTATGAAGTGTGATTAAATTCATTGATCCCTCAGAACTGTGATAAATGGTCAGCGCAAACTTGTATAATCAATTTACATAAATCATATATAAAATATTAGTCATGAAAATAACAATTTGTATATACTAAAAATTTGTGTTTCTCATACGAAATTGATGTGATGATTGAAAGTTGATGAATTGAAATTTAACGTTGACATTTCGAGTGGAGGAGGTAGGGAAAATACACAAGGTTTGTTTCATCTCAGCGCATCCAGAAATAAACAACGAAAGAGACAAAAAGCACTGAATATAAACTCATAAGAATCATATTCAACTTCTTTTTTCGCAAACAAATAAAATATTTGTCTTCAGCGTCCCTCGAATTTTACCCAACGTGTATTTCTCTATTTCTGTCTTCGTTTAAATAAGATTATGAAAAAGATTTGTCCACAAAATTTTAAATCGTGTGTTGTCGATCGTAAATAGATATTGAATCAATGTTTGCAGCAACTCGTTTTCATCGATTTCAGTTGAAATAAGCAAAATACATTTCGGAACATTGAAATTGGTATAATTCTTTAATGCCCTTTTGGTAACAGCAGTCGTCATATTCTTAAACGATGTACATGAAAAAAGAGAGATATAAAAATGAGAAATATTGTTATATGCGAACACTCTACCTTGCAGCTTGGTGAAAAATATCGCAGATATCTATCACATACGTGAATACTTGAATGCCACCAATATTTAGTCCAGTGCCGTTGCATGCTCAAGGTAGTGAAAATAAACAATAAAAAGAAGAAAACTGGAATTGCATTACATACACAGAATAATAAGTAAAATGAGATGATGATAATAATAATGAGTGTCAATTCCATTGCAGAAGAAGTTTTTTAATTTCCTTTTTCAACGTAAATTAAATACCGAGAAAATATTTTTTAAACATTACTTTATTAGAGAAAGTAGAATTAGTGAACTGTTTTTAAGTTTTAATTAATTTCAGTGATGACGTAATTGTAAAATACTTGGGCTTCCGAAAAAGACTTTGATTTTTTCAAAAAGAAAGTAAAATTAAAATAAATATAGTAAAAAGAAGAAAGAGAAGGAACAAAGAGAATAATAATATATATAAAATCCTCATCAGAAGTTCAAAATTATTTTACACCATGAATTGTTATTGATATTTCGAATATTCAAGCATTTAATGGTAAAAAGAACATTCTCAGTTACTAAAGATAATGTTCAGAATTCGATTTAAATGTAAGTATGAAACTACGAATTTCATTTAAAGTATAATCAGATAAATTCGCATATAAAGCCTGGCTTAAAAGTAAGAAGAGGAATTTCCATGTAAAGTATACGATGCCTGTTATAGGTAACTAAAGAAATGAAGAAAACGCAAAATTTGTAACTGAGTTACTGTTTTTCTCCAAACTTTTGAGAAGAAGTATTTTTTCATCAAACAAATCTGAATAATTTGTCTTGAAAGTTATAAATCATTAAAGAATAGAATTTCGCACTGATGAGAATTCGAAATTATATCTACTAGAATTCATTATGAAAAGAAACAAAATGTGAGCATTTAACATCAAATTAGGTTATTGATTTCTAACAGACGCAAACTTTTATTAATTGTTCCGTTGTATATCAAAATTGAACGAGAAAGTCTTAGAAAAGTCAAACTTCTTTTAATCGAAGTTTTATATTCTTACAGTGAAAATTAATATGATTAATTTTTCGATTCAATAAAAATAGTTTTATTATATTTACAACTGTTTGCAACTTCAACTATTATTATATATACTGTGGAACTATCTCACTATGAAAAAAATCATAATGAAATCACTAAACATATCAGACAAATTGACATAATTTACATTTTATACGTCTGTGTACTTAGCTAGAAGTTTCAGCAAAAGTAAAAAAAGCTCGCATCCTAACGAGAATGTTATGTCGTGGAACAGTTAAATGACAATGTAGCGGTTTTCACGTTAATGATAGCTATCCTGGGACTCTTAGCGTAAAACAAACTTTGCAATATTTATTGCTGTTTGTTAGTTCGTTAGTTTTTTCACTTTTCATCGATCAAAAGGAAATAGAAAGATATGCATTAATAAAAAAACGCATATTTAATTCTTTTATCAAATGTTTAGTAAATCATAATTATATTTTATATCATTGACATTGCTCCACAGCAATTATTAAACACAATATGCGTGAGTTGAGTATTCGTTAGAGAAACTACGTTATTACCTGAAATAGAAACACAGTTTACTCTCGCATCGTTGCATATCATACCCTTCGTCCTGCGGCAAATACAGTATTTTGCAATTTGCAACTATTTCAGTAAAGATAAAAGTTTACAATTTGCCCCTCAACAATCCAGCTAATTGAAAAATAATTTAAAATATGAAACAACAAGAATTTATTCATTCAACAAAAAAATCATTCATCGCATTTCTAAACATTCAACTATTGTTATTCTTCCATATTCGTGATGAATTTATCAGTTTGCAATTTTCGTAGACCAGAAAGAAAAAAAATCGAATATCCAAGAAGCCTTGAAATAATATGGAACGATTACGGAGCGTTCTTCTGAATTTTTTTAATAAACGATTTTAAAACGGAACTCATAAATTTTGCAAGCTCGTAAGCTCACATGTTCAAAAACCTATTACCCAGCAAGTCACCTATCTAATAAGACATAAGAATATCACTTGCCGTCGGAAAACGTAATTTGTTGTTAAACCACAGACGACCTAGTTCAGTCCTGACAGGAACACGGCATTTGGCTTTTGTGATCTGGCATTTTTGATATATTCTACGGCTCTCGCACCCATAAATATTGCCATAGTTCATAAGGTTAAGGTCGAAAACGAACGGCTCGAAAATATATTTTCAAGCCGAAGCCAACATCAGCAGCCGCCGCTACGAGGCAACGTCGTTTATTTCCGTCGATAGAGTTCCGCCGGCTTCGTCCATCACAGATCGCACGTAAATCGTCCGCGATGATTCTGCCGATGGTATCGATCTTCCGTTGCCTCCTTCCTTCGATGCTGTTGTGACGGTAAGCTGCCTCTGCTTGAATTCGATATCGGTCGTGTCTCAGCCGTCCGATGTACACATCCGATATTTCCAAATCACTTGAAAAATTACAGTGAAGAATTGTTCTGCGTGTTTCGCAAATCCTACAAATATATTCGAGGTGAAATTTTCAGCCACAACAAAATCTCCGTCGACTTGTGAGAGGAGATACCTTTTACGAATATAATGAATAACAAAAACATGTTCAAACTTTTCTTATTCCGAACACTATTTGTTGCCAGCAAAAACATTTACAAAAACCTTCTAAAATTAACGAAATACTGTTGACATTTTATTAATACTCATTTATTATGTAAAGTTTTTTGAGCGGGATTTCATAATAAAATAGAACGGCTGCAATTAAAAAAAAAAAACAAACAATACAAAACAAATCGCTGGCGTGAAAACGAGAAATTTGAAGTATCGGTCTTTTGTTGTGTTTTTATAAAATTGATTTTATGCTCGATCGAAGTAGTTTGTAAGTATAAAATAATAAATAAGAGAATTATTTCAATTCGACGGATTCTGACTATTCCATCAGATATTCAATCATACAATTGATATTCAAATATTCAATTGTAAAAATTCAAATAAAAATTTTTACTCGTTAAAATTGGCCATTTACTCGTACGGACTGGCCATAATCAAATTTTTATATTGAACGAGAACGATAATATTTAGTTTTACAAACAATATTAGAACACATGTACATATTAATTGTAATTTCACTTAATTAGTTACTCGTTTGATATCAATTATTTACAATTTTAACGTCATTTATTCCATGTCCCTTGATTGATAGTCGATTGATGTTTCATAATTGCCATGCTGCATCATATGTAATATAAAAATATAGATTTATAATAATGAAGTTTTCACGATATTAAATCGAAATTCATTAATTAATTTCATACTGCTGTGATAAATATTACGAAACAGCTTTGTTGGAGTTTAAAAGGGTTCAAAATTAGTGCATAAATTGAGCGATGAAATTCGACGTTCAGTAGAAACTGTGTTTAATGAAAAATGTAAAATATCATGATAAAAGTGCCCTCAAGTTATTTAATAAATAAAACGCCGGGGCAAAAATGAGTATTCCGTTAATACTCATGAGATAATGGTATAAATTTTGTTAGTGGTGCTAGAGACTGGCGAGACCGCAGAACATTATACGCTCAGTAAGCCATGCAGGAAGCCGGAAAAGTTAAAGCATCGGCTATAAAGACATTGCTGCCGAGCTCAAAGACATTGTGATAAAGATCTTTGCGGTAGACACTGATGTGAGACCAATCATCGACAGCTCCATTCACGATACACCCTGCGCTATCAGAGTATCAAAGTCTTAGAAAATGATACGACGATTCCACCGAGAATGAATACCAACTACTTTTGACAGCCTATACATAAATTCGTGTTTCGAGCGTACACTTTATCAGATGACAAGTATTTCCCGTGATACGTTTAATGGCACGATAAAAAAGGCATTACTGCGTGAAAATGAAATATACGGCAAACATGTATACTTACGGTGTGACTTCGAAGTTGTTTGCGAATACGGTATATCGAATGAAAAATGTTTATACTCATTTCAAATTTTATTTCTTATATTTTTCCATGCATTGGTAACTTTTCAGGTCAGAAGACGTTAACCACAGCCTGATGTCGGTGATACGAAAAACATTCGTCTATAAAAATAGAAGCGATAAAAAATCTGGTCATCTCCACCAAATATATCTGTCACAGTACTTGCAGTATCAAGTGTTAATGAAAAAATCGAATTCATTGCTTATCATCTTAAGAATCATGTGATGGTATATCTCAAGTATTTATTATAATGTGCACTCACAACAATCATTTTCTTTTCAAAATTCAGAATCAAAATGCAAAATTCTTTTCAGAAATATTCAAAACAGTCATTGTATTCGGCGGTGCCAAATGTTTTGGTATATCTTTCAATAATAAAAGTAATGTAATAATTGTAATGATCAATAAAAAACCAACAATGCTAAGTACCAAAGTATGAAAATGTTACCTTGTAATGAAAAACATCAAACGTTTTATTGCGTTATAAACACATGTAAGTAGGAGATAAATTTAAATATTTATGCAAAAATATTATTTTTACGCTCTTGACAGTCAAAGCGTAACATTCGGATTGATAGTAATTCAAGTCGATTAAATTAAATTCATATGAATTGCGAGTACAACTTTTATTAAAAATTACTATATTTAATATTTCACTTAAATTAAATTAGACTTAAATTACATTGCGCTTTGCAGAAACTTTGCACGCAAGTTTTGAATTTGTTTTTCAATGTAAAGTAATTTTCAAGTATTTTTACTACTTCATTCTCTATTCTATCTCATCTAGAGCTACATAACACGTAGGAAGTAAGTTGATGTACAGTTTATCTCATATTATTATAAAATATGAGAAACTAGGATAAAGCTATTCTGTGTCGTTCAAGTTTTCATATTAAACTCAAATTGATGTCACATAATATTTTAATATTAAAATATCTCAATGCTGTGAGCGATTTTCTTGATTATAAATTTCAACATTTTACACAGCAACGAATTATTTTGAGAGCCAAAAGGAAAGTTATGAGGAAAACAAAGTTTTCATGGTGTTTTATAATTATACGATACCAGGAAATAAATTGCAATCTAGTGGCGTGTAAAACGTGTACCAACGATCTGAAAAATAATGACGACGTAATGTTGTTGATCAACGAAAACCTTGAGCGGCGGTAACATTTTTCAACACGATGACCAATCGGCTGGTACGACAGAGATACAATCTCAACGAGAGAAGGAACGATGTTCGGTGGATGCGGTTCACTGCGATTAACGAACAATTATGATCGTAGATGCTTGTCGAGCTAATTTTGTGGAATAAATCCTGAACGTTGTGCCGCGAACACAATTTTCGACTCCACTGATCCAGTTCGACTAATCTTCCGCGACGTTTTAATCGAACATCGATTTTTTCGTACAAAAATGAAAGATACCAACATCACATGGGATGTTTCCCAACATTAATCCGTATTTTCGAAGGATTATATTTTTCTTGCTCCTGTGTGCTTAATTTTATTCACCTACCATTGCGTTTTCTACTACAGTAAAAACAATTTTTTTTTCGAACAATAAATCTGAAGTTTTCGTACTTTTATAAAGTTATTATTTTCCTTAACAAATTTTATAATGAAATTAAAAAATTATAAATAAAATTGCAAAATATTTGATTAATTTTTAATAATTATCTTCATCGTCTTTTTTTTATTTTGCAAAGGATACTTGAACTATTTCGAAACGAACGTCGTTATTAACTAATTTCTGCTAAAGAATGTTTTACGCGAGCGGTTGAATACTTTGATCCAATTCATATATTCTTTGATATAAAGAATATACTATGAAATAGTGACGCTTTCACGCTTTGGTAATGGATTATCTATTAGGCTTTTAAGGTCTAAAAGCGCGGTTAAAGTTTCATGATTTTGACTCTTAGCCGACTCATCCCGCACGACGTTTTAATCGGGCATCGATTTTCGAGGCAAATGCGGGAGGAAGTGACGTCGCACGCAGTTCCGGAAGAGCCATTTCCGATCGGATGCAGCCAAGTTCCAATAATAATTGGAGGGTTTGCGAAGCGTGCAAACAATCTGTGCGTTTTTGATTTTTATATATGCGGCCTCTGAAAATAGCGTGACGTAGGCGGTTATATGTGAGTGAGTGCCAAACGAGGCAAAAATGGCCGAAGAAAGAACAAAATCAGCGCCACGCGTCAATTCACGCAAATTAAATATATGTACGTGACTTGCACCCAAAATTGATATCATTTTTTTACCACTGTGTGAAATTACACACTTTTTATAACGGTCGGTTAAATTATTACACTTTACTTTGCAACTACACGATACTATGCGATGATTTAATAATGAGAAATACCATAAAGACATACTTATACTTTTTCATACAAAACCCCGTGAAATATTAATTAATTGGCTTTTTTTATAATTGAAAAAGAATTTACATCTCAATAGAAAAGCGCGAGAAACATTAAGAAAAAAAAAGTTTCCTAAAAGCGTTAAGAAACGTAAATTAACCTTTAACTGACAATGGCGCTTAATTAATATAATGGTAAATCCTACTATGTCATTTTATGCGAAAGCCCGTCTTGTCATTCTTCGTAAAGAGATCTTATGAAGTTTCAAAATGAAACACGAAATGAAACGAAATCTCGCATTAAAACGTAGGCCATATAGTTGAAAATTTGAAAGCTCGGCAAGAAGTACTAATTATACAAGAAGTACTTTTCCATAAATATTTCTAAACATAAACCACTGCATGATTGATCTCATTAAATAAATACCGCTAACACAATTTGTAAATACCACAAATTGGCATGATCGATCGATTTGAACATAATACAATGACAGAGTCAAATCCATGGTATGGAGAGTTCTACTCAGATACATCCTCGCACATATAACGAACGAGCAGCAATTTAGGTCGAAGGATAACGAGTAAGCGTGCTGGAAATAATTGTCATCGAATAAACGAACAGTCATCTCTTCACATTTTTCGTTCATTTTGTCTTTTACCAAGTCCTCCTCTCCACTCTTGTTAACTAACACAAGCTTCACAGCGACCTCTGAGTTTACTTATCTGCAACCTCTTGTCCAATTAATTTCAATATTGATTAGATGCTAAAGTGCACAATGAAAGGCAATATTTTTTTTTCACATTCATGAATACAGTTGTTAGTACATTGTAAATTACTATCGAACTTGCATAACAGAATTTTCATAATAAAAAATAATTATTATTTATCATTTTTCTTAGGAAAAGTGTGAATTTTTTGATTGAGCAATCACGAATATTCAGGATGAATATTCCAGCAGGTGACATAATTAATTGTATTGTTTAATTGAAACGTTCATTTCCTTCTGAAATGTAACGTCCTTCTATTTGTGTGAAATGATTTTTCTTTTTGTGAAATATTAAAATAATATTGTTGAATTAAATTGATATCGAACTAGTACTTTTAAACAATATGAGAAACAGATTTAGTTTTCTGTATGACGATTTTGGATTTTACATTCATGAACAAAATTGAATGTCATGCATAAGCTTTTCATGTTTATCCCCGTGTATAGAAAAGTAGATGGGATAGACACAAGACACGGATTTGAAAGTTTGAAAAGAAAAATAAATGTCGAGCTGCGAAGACGGGTTTCATTGTACTGCTTTGTAGATTACAGAAGAGCTCCTGAGCCAAAACAACGTTATTTGGTTGTATATTGCATTGAATCAAACAAATTTCATTCAAATCCATCAAGGTGTGAAAAAGTGTATACTTTTTTACATAGAACATCCGACGGTCTAAAAGTTATAGAACAAAATTTTTTTTATATGATATAAACGCTATTTGAAATTTATTTCTTAACGTATGTTATTATATATTAATATAAATTATTTTATAAATTAAATTTCATTTGCTGAAATTTGCTGAACACCCAGTGTCAAACAATGGGGGCTGAAATTATGTAATTTCACTTTTTCCGAATAGAATGTAAAATTTATTGACAAAAAGTCATTGCCGAACCTTTCTCCGATTGTTTTGTATTCTACGTAGATGAAAATTTTTATAAAATGGGTTTTACCGTTTCGGTATATAGTGCAACTGCGTCCGATATTCGGAGAACGCAATTGCACGCTATAATTGAATTAGAATCGATTGCTGTCTTGACCCGTTTTTGCTATCTCCCGCAGTTGCGTCGCTCTTTTATACTTATGATATCATAGATGTGCAGAATATTTTTTCCAGAGATAATGAAAAAATTTAGCTGGAAATTGTAACAAATAATTTAACGTAAATTAAGAATCTTGAATCGAAAAAATATCTTTTTTATTCGAATCTCTCATAAAAGACAGATTACTGTTAACTCTCGAGAAAGAAACGATCGAAATTTTGCGATTAATGAATACAGGTTCGTGACTTTGTTACGATTTTACAAGTAGTTTCAATAAATGCGTTTTTCTTTTTGACTCTATTTTTTGTTTTTTATGTGATGTCTAGAATTCTGATTATTTTCCGTTGCAAGAAAAATCTTTGTTTGAGAAACTTGCGTGGAAATGTATGACTTGTGTTTCGCAAAGTATTATAGCGTGTGCTAGGATTCGTTAATGTCTTTATTTACTTTTAAAGTACAAGAACGAGTTGAACAGAATTCGTACCATTATTTTCGCAGATTTCACGATATCACGCTCAGCTTTTTTATGGCAATGCATATCCATAAAAATAAAAACCCGGAAGTTTACTAAAAACTATGTCTTTGTTAGGCGCATTTTCCTTTTTGATACCTACTATTGTTGTTCGTTGTTTGCGTTTTTTAACAAATCAATCTAAATGGAATTTTGTTTATCTCCTATTTAATTTATAGTTGATGTAGATAAATGTTGTTGAACTGTGCATAAGTGTATAAAAGATTTCTGCTATTTTTTGTTTTTATCAGTCAAAGCGAACGGTTGAACCAGAAAACTGAAATATAAAATAGAAATGAAAAATGGAATGAAAATATAAAGAGAATTTTTGGTATAATTAAATTATACGAAAAATTGTATTTCATTACTTACCTTATATTCCATACGTTCATAGCAAAGTTAAGACTCTCAAAAGAAAGAATTTCATTATTTGTTCGTATGATTTTCAGTAAAAGGTCATCAACGCTAATTTGTAAAATGTAATTTGTTTTATTTAAAAAAAACAAAAGTTTTTTAAAATTAGATTATTGACGGAATATATTTTACATACAAAAAATATATTTTATTCATATTTCCATAATATATTTTCGTCCGTGCGGGACCTTATATTCCATACATTCATAATAAAGTTAAAACTCTCAAAAGAAAGAATTTCATTATTTGTTCGTATATGATTTTCAGTAAAAGCTCATTAACGCTAATTTGTAAAATGTCATTTTTTTTATTTAGAAAAACAAAAGAGAACGAATTCGTACAAATATTTGTCTCATGACTTTCATTTCATACGGAAATGAAAAAGCTTAAATATAGTTTTAGAAAAGTCATATTTTTTAGGATGATACACGCTGCAATTTTTTATGTTACAAAATTACGGATAGTAGAAGTTTTACATTATAACAGTAATTCAAATTCGTATAGAAACTGTCTCCAGCAAACACAGTTTTGCAATCACAGAGATTTGGAATCGGAATGGAGGGTGAATGAGATTTCGCCTTCAATGTTTTATCCATTTCTAAAGGGTCATTCCGCAAAAATATCGTAATGAGAAGTTAAATCAAGCTGAACTTCATATTCTGATTAAAATTTTTTAAGTTCTTTTCGCACACTTCGCGCTGAGTACCGAAAGTTGCTCTAATAAGGTAAGAAAAGTTCATAGAATTTAATGAGAAAATGGAATAAAAAATTTGTTGATTCGGTTTAGAAATCCCCGTTAAAGTACGGCGCAACATCCAAGTCGAACATTTAAGAGAACATATTACCGTCGTAACAATGTTCAAGACAATCAAAATGAAATCACGAGCATTTGTGTCCTAGTTAAGTATACATTATACATACTCATTGTCATTTTCACAATGAAATACATTCACGATATCTTTATAACGACGAAAAAACGTTGTTTCGTGTAACACTAACACACAAGAACCAGCATTTATTCTACAATTGGATTAGTTTTAGTATTAGTGTCGCCATGCTTGGTTTGCTGGGTCGGTTTTTTATCTTTGTGTTTTTTTATCTAAATGTTAGTGGTTGTTTAATTCCATATGAATTATGTACGATGTGAAACATCGAAACCAACATTAGAAAGTAATTTTTGTGGAATGGCGATGCGACTGTACATGAAACAATTCAATATTACCCTGTTTATAAAAGCGAGCATATACGAAAATAATGCCCAACATTTTCAATCAACATTTTCGAAAATCCGAACAATTATTTCATTCATCTCATGAAAATTGAATTATATCAATTTTATTCAAAGAGATGAAAAAAAAAAATAAATAAAGATTGGAAAATTGAGGGGGAAAAATGTTTTTTTTTTTTTTTTTTTTTTTTTTTTTTAATTTGTTTTTTTTTTTTTTTTTTTTTTTTTTTTTGAATGTTTGATATTATTATTGAACCTACTTCATTGATTTGTTTGTTGGTAAAATATTCAGTATGAACGCGGCATCATATTCTAATAACATTGTCATGTACGTGTGTTATAAGTCTTATCCGGTCACCAAACTGAAGAATATTTGAATGTGGACTTTGTTTACTACAGGGATCTCACCTCAAAGCCGTTTACTTTTCAGAATTCGATCGAACCATTATGTCAACATTTGCTTGTAGAATCATAAAATCCAATTTAAGGTCAAATGAAAGACGCTTTTGCAAGGGCGATTTTCTAAAAGATCGACACCTGTCTTGTGTTCGAGATAAAGTTTCCAATAAATTATTCGACGAGAATACATTTCGGTTCACATGAAACTAATCTTATTGGATTTCCGAACCAGTGAAATTCAAAGTTGGCATTTTCCTGGAATTACAAATGCTATAATTTAATTAAAATCACTTCACAGTTTTTCCGCCAAATTGGCTTATGTGCTCGATTTGTTTCAATTTCACGGCTTGTATTAGAATAATACAATCCGAATAAAGATTCTCACAGAGTATAAACACCGTAGAATTAAAAGAAATCGAGCTCCGAGACCACTCTTGCTCATTTTTGATAATGTGTATGCATGTGCTTTTACGTTTTCAATTTCATCAATTTCGAATCGGATAAAGAGTTTTCTGGAAAGTTTTTCGTGATACTCTCGTATGAATTCGAAATGAAAATTTGGTTTGAAAAACTAAGCAGTCAACAACGCTTGCTCTCATCTTGATATAGATCGGTGAAAAAAAGTATTGAATCTGCTTGAATTAATATTTGAAAAATAAGTAGATTCTTATGTAAAGAAGAACCGGGACCAGGTTTCTCGACACATTCGACCCACATTCGTTATATCACTTTTGCATTCACAGAGTTGATCAAAAAAGTTTGTAAAGAATCGCCTGAAAACGCTAATGCAAAACAACAAAAAAAACACCACACTTACGTATTTAGTGTCAATTGATTAAACAATTGTGCGCAGTACTTAAGAAAGTGTACAATCCATAATTATGTGCAAGTATTAATATCAGCCTGATTAAACTTAATTGCTAAAATTAAAAAACTGACAAAAGAACAATAACTTTTTACATACTTTATTCGTACAAAATCATCTTCAAGATGTAACATTGAAAAAATATCGCGAAAAACTGTTCGTAACAAAAAGTACTTTATAAACATATCAGTAGAAAACATACTATACTTAGAAATATGTACATCAACAGTAAAATGTTGAAAATTAAAACTTCGTTATCCCTGATGATCTGAAATCGCCGACCCAAATATTGAGTTCAAAAGCAAACAATGAATTACATGTCACAACTTTAAAACGATTGCTTTATGTTCTGGGTGAATTGATTTTCATAATATTTTCAGCTTTTGAGAATATCGTGCAATGTCACTTACGATTTTTATCACAAATTTTATCACGTGTAAAACAAAATTTTATATCTCTACATCGAATCATTGAAATATTGAAGTATTTTCACCCATAAACTGGTGTTTGAATAATTGAAAAAAAATACACTATCATTTACTTTTCACCTATCAATTTTCAAAAAAACATCATCGTCACAGAACGTAAAACTTATAATTAAAACACCAATCATTAACTTTAATGATAACCAAGAGACAATTTCTTTATGCAATTAACTGTGAGCAACTGAATGCATTTCCATAAGGTAACTACTTGCAATTGCAATTGCAAAAACGCCAAATCTTAGTTCAATACAATCATGAAACGACAGTAACGTATAAAAATGAGAAATAACAATTTCGATTGTAAACAATACACCGCTCTATTTACAAAGTTGTTAAGGTTCATTCTTAATTCAACAACATTCTTCTGTTTTGTTTTTTAGACGAACCGCAGCGTGCTGTTGGACCATCGCACGCTGTTCATTCAATGTACACAAAAAAGGGTAAATACACTCGAGCTTATTATATCAAACGTCTCATTGATCATGAATTATTTGCCACACGTTGACCTTAAAGAAAGCTGGGAGTAAAGTTGGTCGACATCACTCCTCCCTGGCTTTTTTCAAACACATGCCGCTGTGCCAACAATCGGGTCGCGAAACAATCTTTGGTAATGGTCATTGGTTGTTCGACTGTTCTCTGACACTTCCACTACTGCCGATGTGTTCGAACGAATTCGCAACTCCGTTCTCCATTGGTTGCACCAGCACCGACGCTGTGGTACAAAGTGCCGCAACATCTTTATGACAGTCCTCCTTATAATCTTCGTCTTCGGAGAATGTACAGGCCTTTCTTGGCATCTTCTGTTTGCGCATTTTGAATCTCTCTTGTAACGTTTGGTTTTGACCGTCGAACAAGTCTGATTCGTTTTGTGAGTCCTCGCTGGACTCCTCGGAGGTTCTATTTTGGCATTTCGTAGTTGTACAGGACATGTAACACTTGATCAGCGTGTCCATCGGAGATCCTGGTTCACAGCCCAACATCCTATAAACATCATCATCTGTTTTGTACACTCGACGGAGAGCTTCAACAAAGGCCATGAAATCGCTGCACGAAAAACGGTTGTGGTTAACATCAAGTTCTTCAATTTGAATCTCGAGTCCCCCGGATAATGAGTTAGTGCCGCGGTCATCCGCTTCCTGCAGAGTTGACGACGCCGAGGTCGCTGTTGCTGTTGGGATATTTACCACCTCGTGGCTGCAACCACCGCGGCACTGTTTCATATAAGTTACGTTTGCGTCATTTTTTTTTCATTGCTATGATCAGTCATTTGTATTGAAACATTGAGTGACAACATCGAAGAAGTAATTGGCACAGCTAATAACCATCAACAGGCAAACAGAAAATTCATTCGTGAACGGACAAATGTGAGCAAAACAATATCGAAAACTAGAGACAAAATAAACTGGAAATTGAAAATGAACATAGCTCTCCGTACCGAGCGCAGCTAGCAGATACGGAGTTAAAAATGACGTCAACGCAATGGTGGACTCGAATAGAAAAAAATAATATGATCACAAAAAACAAAGGAAATGAACGTAATTAAATGATAATTAAAGGCATGGGTTTGAAAGCTTGATTGCAAACGAATTTTTATAAATAGGTGATAACAAAAATTCGTTTTCGGAATAAACAGTCATTAATAAAATTTTTTATGAACTCGTGTTGAATTCAGATGAAACATTGCAGCAGAAGCTGAATTTCGATACCAACGTTTTCAATCATAAAATGAATATATAATTTTATTATAGATTTTCATATAATTGATTGATATCGCAATTCCGCTTCAATAAAACAATGGAAAATAATAATTTAAATAATTATTTCTCGATAAAGTGTGAAATGTGATCATGCGAAATTTAAAGCTCACCTACAACTAATTTTAATAGCTGCTTAATATTATAAATTATTGAAAAACTGGCATAAAATCAACTTACCCCAACATTGTGCTAGCTGGAAGGACAGACGGAGATTGTGATATTGCTGGAGCAGAGGCAGGAAAAACTGGAGGTCCTGGTGGTGGTCGACCCCCCATTGGACTGTAAAAATGTCAATAACAAATTATTGCTCATCAATGAAAACTTGAACATTAGCACGTACTATGTCATCATTAAGATTATGTTATTATCTAGTATGAAATCAAAAGGACATACTGAATAGTTTGCTGTTGTAAACGACTATTTTGGACTTGTGGCGGTGTCGTTGCAGCGACTGGTGTGGTTGCTATTGTGGTAGCTGTATTTACACCACCCACTCGATGAACTTGCATCTGATGCGCTTGTAGCTGTGCCGTATCCTCGGCCAAAAATGTACATCGCGAGCACTGCCGTCTGTTGTGAACTTTTAGTACGTGCGTGGTCAAACGTTCAGAACGTGCTGCCTTGTATTCACATAGACTGCAGGCGTAAGGCTTCAAATGAGTATTCAAGTGGCGTTTCAAACACCAGTTATCAACTCCCGTCCACGAACAAAAGTCACACGAATATCTGTTAATAATCGTTAACAATATTAGAGTTTATATTTAAACTATTTACTTTGATTTTAAATTCGATCTCGAATGCGCATTTCATTCTAATATTTTTGTATGCTCGGTACACACCTCTTTTCCTGTCCTTTCTGACCACTTTTAACATTTTTCCCATTCATTCCATTCTGAATCTTCTTATTAGCTTCCGATTGAACCAAATCTACATTGGCTCCGAGCGGCGAATTGAAAATCGTCGACGTCCCACTTGGCTGAATTTGTATCCTGTTATTGTTGAATCCGGCTGGGTACACGTTCTGTTGGGCACTGCCGTTCGCTGGCGAAGTGCTTTGCTGCAAATTTCTTTGCGTTGAGCTTGACGAGTTTTCCGTTCGTCGGATACGCGATATATCATAGGGCTGCTCCCTATGCATCCTAGTGAAATGTTTTTTCACATGGTCTGCTCTGTTGAAAGGTTTGTTGCAGGCGTAACATTGAAAGGGCTTTTCCAATCGGTGAATATTTTCGTGGCGCGTGAACAGATCTCTCCTGTCGGTGCTATACGAACAGATCGGGCACGTATAACGTTTTGTCGTCGTCGGCGTTGCGGTCACTGAAGGCAAGTTATTCGAAGTTTGCTGAAAAATAAAACTTGATTGAGCGAAACTAGAAATAATCATTCAGAACGAAACGAAAACTTTATCTCATTCAACGTTTCGGTTTCTTTGAATAAATTCTTTTCATCTGTTTGATGTATCATTGATGTACAAAAATTTCAAGAAGGAAAAGTATATTTATTCGTATGAACTTTTAAGCTCTTGGGAAACAGACGGATGCAGTCACTCATACGGTTTAGCGCATTACTCTAACAAAAAACCACCTCGCATCTTGCTGATTACTCAAGAGAAAAAGTATTCAAATTGCAAAGCGACGGTTGTTTTTGTAAGAAAATACTCTCGTATCAGTGCTCGACTGTCGAACTGTTCAAAGTAAACCAAATTTCCACGCAAAGTGACTGTTTGAAAATTCCTTTTCTGCTTTGTTTTTCACTTGGAGGTCGCTTGCGTTGCACTATTGAAATGGTAATTTCGCACGATCTAAATTGCATCGTCACCCCGTTACGTGATTGAAACTTTTCATTCTACATTAAACTTGTGAATTAATTTGTTCGCTCGATGCTGTAATATACGAGACGCTCCAAAACTTTGTTGCTACTCGAGGAAAAAAAACAAACAAAACAAAACTTTTAATATCTTTTTGAACTGCTATATATCTCAACTTCAGACTTCATTTTCGTCTGTAAGAACTTTGAAATTCGATAATACTTGTTTCTGTCGATAATTCTTTTTACAGAATAGAAGAAGCAGCTCCATACACTGTGTACGCAAAACAAGACTTTTCATGAAGTTTTACCTGTTGGATTTGTTGTTGCTGATTAACCGACGATATTTCTTGCAAGAGGAACGTCGAAGTCATTGGCAACAAAGTTGGAGGTACCGTTTGCGTTTCCTGTGTCCTACGCAGAGGAGGAGCTATTCGTTCGGCCCTTTCCCGAACTCTTTCCAGATACACGATGACATCCTCTTGCTTCAACTCAGCCTGCATGTATTCTTTACGATGCCTGTTTCGGGAATCTGAATAATGTAGATCCATAAAGTGTTCAGCAACTTCTCGCGGAATGCCAGTTATCAACTCGCCTGCAAATAAATCAATAATTAATCTCTACTTTGAAATCAATGTTCAATCGAGTTTTCGCATTGTCACAAAATTGATTTCTCGTTATCACGATTTGTCGTTGAAGCTAAATGATGATTTTGATGATAAAATGTTTGACACTAACAGCACTCGTAACATTTCCACGTTGATTTTCCTACATGATAAGCTGCTATACGACTACCGTCAGTTCCTTTCAGGGGCTCTTCCTCTATAATCCAATTACCGTCGTCGCTATCGTCAGTACCGTTTTCGGATTCTCCTTCCGTTTTGAAGGAAACTGTTTCGAACTCGTTTTGTATACTGGTACCTGTAAATTATTTCAACGTGAAGTAAAGCAAGTCATACCCATGCACATTTTTCATTTGCGATAAAAACAGCATTTTTTATAGCAATACCCAGTTCAATATATCATTTTAGTACAATTAAAAAAAGTCTTTTGCTTACTTCTTTGATCGGTATCATCTCCATACAATTTTCTCGTTATTTCCTTGAACATGTCTTCGTAGCAATCGATTCTCCCAATTCCTGTTCCACTTCCCTCCATTGTGGGAGACTATGGTATGAAACACCCTCTTGTATATAATAAAATAATATCCCTCAGGCTTCGCTGTTCTTTTTTCCCCCAATCTGCAAAGAATAAAATGTTAGATCGCCTAAAAATGGTAACCTTCTGTTTTATTGCAAAAAAAAGCGGATCAATCAGTTTTGAAAATAAATTCAATTTGTCGACTATTTTGTCAACTATTGCAACGATCAACACAAAACGAAATTTTGTGATGTATTTCAGTCATTTTCTCGAGTTTCAAGTTATGTAATTCTGGGGCGCAGTCTAATTTTAACGTACAAATAAAATCAATGATTCCTAATGGCTATTGCAAACCGCAGTTAGACCAAACTCTAAGAGACATTTTCCAGTGCGTTTGAGGGGACGCGGAATGTTTTCAACGATCAAATACATTTAGACTCAAAACTTGGAACCTTTTGCGGTCAGTCTGACTAACGACTTACCAACTATGCCTCATGGATTGAAATGAGATTCTTAAAACTGAATAAATTCAAATAGTTGATCAATCTCTGTTAAATCGGATGTATCTGCAGTTTCAATTCAACGTCGGATTAAAAACAGATCGTATTCAAATGATTCCATTTTTTACATGATAACAAAAACACATGTTTTGTGAAAACTCGCGAGACAGAAAAAAAAACAAATATTATTTTCAACATTATCCAGGTCTATTGGATGGTTTAAAAACACCTCAATTTAGAAAAATATTTTAATAACTGAGAATATTCAAATTTTCAATGTATTTCAGTTTTTGTAAAATCCTATAAAATGAAGACATTTGGATCTCTTCAAAAAACATTTGTAAAAAATGTTCCCTCAAAATCACCGGGAATAATCAAGTGATATTCTTTTATTTTCGTTGCTCTCGCCCACGCCACTCTGATTGCATCTTCGTCTGACAACTCGAGCTAGAATATTCAATGAAAAAGGCGCGCACACATGCGGCCGAAAATTGAACGTTTTTTCCTAGTTCCGCTCAAGAGTAACGTGATCGCATGAGAACGTGAACGAGGAGAGTCTGTATTGATCGTCAGGGGTGGACGGAGTAAAGAACTCTGCTATAAGGGGTTGCATTATTCCAATAAAGAACAAAAACAAACATAATTGAACCCGTTATGAAATGTGTATCCGGATATTCCAAAAGCATACATCTATCTTTCGATTATACAATTTCCTATTCCAATTGAATGAAACACTGTTTTTCCATCATGCATGAAATCGCATCATGTACTCCTACCATCGAAAACACTGTCCAGCTCAATTCTCTTTTGAGATCTTTATGCATTTGAAAAATTGATTGGCTTGATTTAGCGAAAAACCATTTATATTATTGGAGCGTTAAAAAAAGACGATCGAGCGTGTAGGTCTGCAAGAACCCGTACAGAGTGCGAGTGAGACGTCGAGCTCGAAGAGAGAGACAGTCGGCTAGCGACGGAGAGGGTGTGCATTGGATAAATCAATATCCCCACCGTGTTCTCATCTTATCATGCGTGTTTATGTGTGTGTATGCGCTGAATGAGAGCCGCTGAGCGTCATTCGGCGCAACATTCAAATTCGTCCGGAAACTATCGACAGGCAGAGAGCCCAAGGACGTTTTGGTTCCAAACAAGCCTACGCCATCATTGCGTCTTCGTCGGGTCTGTACTGTCTTCGTCCCGCGCGGCCGACTCATTCTCTCCTTCCTCGTGCTCATTCTTTTCGTCATTTTATGTTATTTTCGAAACGCACAGCGTCGCCACTCGACACACGGCCAAAGACCAGTTTCACCGCGAACGACATGTCAGCCGCGCCACTCTTGCTCCCTTGCCTGCTCGCTCGTGACACGGCGGAATTTACGACGCACCCGCAGTTAAAAAACCGCGCGGAAAATCACGGAGGGAAGGACGCGCTCGGTTGGGAAAAACCCCTCGGCTCGGAGCAGGTCTGACAAAGTGGGTCTAGTTAGGATAGTCCTGGCAGCGGTATCACTGTCACGATGCCGCGACGGTCTCGAGGAGAAACCGGGTTACGTGCGAGTCGCGGGTTAGAGGAAATGATTCAATTACTTACTGTTTGGGATGAAGATGAACTCGAAGGTAACGTCACTGTTAGGTCTCTCCCGCAGGTTGTTTCCTCGACGGCGGTCGGGTGGCAAGTGGGTGGCCGGGTGGGGTGGCAGGCTGGATGGGTGGTTGGGTGAGTGGGTGGTTTGGTTGGCTGCTCGCTCGGTCGTTCGTTCGGTGTCGGCGAAGTGGGGTGAGAAGACCCAATACACGCCACCCCCTCGCTCTCTCGAACCCACAGTTTGAGGGGGGTAGGCGACGCTCGGTCCCCTGTTCTACGACTATTTTCTCAGCCCGTCCGTGAGTCACGCACGGTTTCTGTGTTGGTGCGTTCCTCCTTTCTTCAAAGGGATACGTTGTACGATCAAGACAACAAATAAGCCTCTTGGACACATTTGCACGTGTTTGCCTGCCCCCTCCCGACCGATCTCCCTCCAGCATCCTTCTCCATATAATGCACCCCACTATAACTTAGCGATATCCCTCTTCGTGTCTCGCGTCGTCTTCTTCCCTTCCACACAGAGGGTGAACAGAAAGGGAGGGCTAAAGTAGGGGCGAACGACAGGAAGTATGTACTGGTCTGTCTATCGTTGTTTCGTGCAATTAAAACGACACACGACAGACGATAAGATCTGCCTTTTCCAGGTTGCGCTCTTCGATGAGCTCCGCTATTTTGATAACGATGCCAGTCCCTTGTCTATCTATTGCGAGCTTGCTCCGTTTTTATTTCTAGTTCTTCGCGTTATGATTCACAGAGAGAGAGAGAGAGAGGAATCAGAAGTCTGCATCTGGACGTTTGAAGTATCCTATAAGATTTGAAATATACATATTGATTTGTCATACTGTCAATACTGCCTGTTAAATTATGAATAAATATATAGTCTTATACAAACTGATGACTATATTTTTCCTCAAGCCTTTTTTATTTTTCATAAAAAACAGTAGGTCGACATTTCCTATGAAATTATAATTATGACACATCTTTCTGTCTATAATTTAAAGTTAAAAACAGACATGAGCATTATTTATTTATTCTTAATATTCTAAAGGATTTATCGTGTTTTCGAACCATTCAACACGTGTTTCGACTTTAGTTTGGCTCTTTAGTTACGGACGTACGTTGGTGGTGGCGCCATGAGAAAACATTTTCTCTTTCTTTTGTTGGATTACTACCTGCCTTATCGACTCTAACATATTTAAATGAGCGTAAAAACCATCCAGTAGTTGACCTCTTGTTTTTATAGTCATTCAAATAGTGTGCACATTAACTAAATAAATTTTAAGAAAAAAAAATTTGATTGTTGAAAATCGTATAACTAAAAAAGTAGTTTTAGTCTGGTAATTAAATAAATAAAATGAAACATTGAGTTGAACACTGAAAGAACATTGAAAGAACACTGCAACTTTCAAAGAATTTTAGTCTAAACTAAAATTTCAGTTCAGTTGTTATAAAATTTCATTCAATTTGAGGTGTCCTAATGGTCTATTACTTTTATTCATAAAGTTACATTGATCCTTTATAATTTATTGCTTCATTGTTCTTAATCTTGGTGAGCCATTTTGTTGAAAAGATTTGTAGACTCGGAGGGGCTTTCTTTTATATATTCTAGTATAAGTAAAACTATAGATATTTCTTCGATGAAAAATAATTTTCCAAAAGTTTGACAAAAATTTGTTATTTTTTTCTTCATAAGGAAAGGCGAATATTTAAGGTAAACGATTAGTGTTCTTTCAAGCATCCAATGTTATATGTTATAGGGTTGATCGTTGAACATCATAAATTGGATCATGGCCCAATTTCGCTAACGAAGACACCCTCCGACGATCGGTTTTCTACGTACATATTTTAATCAAAGTATTGGTTGCATCATCCTTAGTTATAGGTTTTAAAAGTGTTACTTATTTAACAATCTTTTAACAAATTTAACTTATTTAACTTATTTAAGTTGGTCCAATCAAGTATGAGTAAAATATAATTTTGTCTGCCAAAAAGCATTCGATCTTAATGGGGATATAATATTCCATGTATTTATTGGAAATCGTTTAGAAATTTCGAAGCAGAGGTATTCATAATTAAATATAAATTAAATCGATCTACAATAAACCTGCAATGAAAATTCTTATGTCATTTTTTAAGTAATCAATCACGACTGAAAATAAAAGTAAATAGTTGACATTCTTTTATCTAACATGAATTATCCAGACAGGAACATAATCTAGGATTTGCGGATGAACGTCTGATTTGAATAATCTTTATATAAAATGTTCCGTGATTTGTATAAACGAGACGTAGTGTTTCATAATACCTCTGTTTACGAAATACCTACACTTGCTTTATAGAACGCAAATAAGTATGTATATTTATCAGGCGTTTTATATTTCAGTAAAACTATGATTTATCGATTCGAAACAAGGTTTGTCACAAACAATGGTAATGTTCCGAGTAAAAAAAACTCATCGCTATGGAAGATCCATCTTTTTGTAAAATAAATTTATTTCAGCAAAAGCACTGTCAAGTAAGTCTCGTAATCCACGCCACTTTGGAGCGGTATTTGGTGTGTAGATGGAAAAAGCACACAGCATAATCTGAGAGGTGTCAGCTCGGAGAATTAGTTAGTTAAACCGACTATTTAGACTGAATGGAAATGTTGTCGAAGCATGTTTACCGAGCTTTGTATGCTCGGTAGTGACAGCGTCGTCGTAAAAGTGGCGTTGCTCGTGCGAACAAGGGAGCGTAGATCGCAGGCGTGGCAGTAAGTTTAAACGGCCGACTGTCACATTGACGCGCCGAGCGACGCGTCGCGGCGCCTTGCTTCAGCGTCGGCGTCGCTCAGACGGTTTTGCTCGAGTTGCGGCAGTGGTGGCCAGGCTTTATCAGCGCCCGCCATATTGCCCGTACACTAGGAGGCCAGCCGCAAAAAAGCTGCGGTTTGCACGGCGATAACTGACTTTTCGGTCACGTGAAATGACAGTGCGGGAGGTCCCGTTGTCAGCGTCGCCGGGCCCTAGTGCGGAAAGTACTTTATAGTTTGACAGGACAGTGACTGTTCGAGTGTGACTGGTGTAACAACTGTCAGGGAAAGTCAACAAGTAGCCAGTGTCAATAAGTGAGATGGGAAATGGATCGCGAGGTCGCACGGAGGGCCAGGATGCTGTGATCTCAGCGGTGAAATTTCGATTGTGAGAAACAACAGGCGATCAGCTGTCAAAGGCTCGTGGGCGGACCGTCGGGGAGTTGAGCCGAGTCGGAAACAGCAGTGAGGTTGACAATGTGCCGGCTGACCGCGGGTTGATAGCCGGCGCGAGCTGATAGATCACTCGGCATATCGCGAGCCTTGCCAAGGACCTTTTTCGACAGCTCCACGATTCCGCCAGCTCTCCCTCCGTTCGTTCGTCACCAATCAATAACGAGTGCTCCAACTCAACGCTACGGCTTGCCCTCTCTTTCTCGCGCGCGCTCCGTCTCTCTCTTACTCGCGCCACGACGAGCATCTCTTTCTCACACGACACCATCGGCTCTCCCTCGCTCGGGCGATCTCTCCCGCGCGCTTTATCTCTCTCTTTCTTCCTCTAGCTCTCCTTTTACCACCGCCTTGTGTGCAGCAGCGCTAGCGCCTCGCACACCCCGAGGCACAGGGACCTATTTTTACTTTTGCTTTTAACACTCCACAAAGACCACCACCTCCTACAATTCAAGGGGCTCTCACACGGGACCGCATCGTCGCAGCATCGTCGTCGGGTCGCTCGGTCGGCAGAGCGGTTTCATACAGCGAGCCACGGGGTCTCAGAAAGAAAGGTCACCAGGAAAGAAGACACAAATTATGCGCAGGATCAGGCTGAGGAAGTTGGCAAGCGAGAATCGCGAGGTGGCGTAGTGTGGTGCAGCTGCTGGTGCTCTTGCCGTTTGCGTGGGATCCAATGTGGAGGGCATCAATGCGGGCCGAGGCTCGTCCAGACGGTCCTGGTGGACCGGGCTAAATTCAGCAGACGATCCCTGTCGAGTGTAACCCACGTTGGCGATTCTTCCGAACCTGGATTAAATTCAACCGCGTACGAGCAGCGAGCTGGCCTCGCTCCTTAGTGCATGGAACATGATAGAGGTGAGCGCATCTTTGGTCACACGCGTTTTGCTTCCTTACAGTCATTTTTCTGCCAAATCAACCAGACATGGACGAAATGATGGCCGCAGGCGTCAATAATGTATAGGGCATGCACCTCCACGCGCTAGCCAGCATGCATGCGCGCCTCGTCCTCTTCCTCCTCCACGTTCCGCCATTATTTACTTTGGAATTATTACCGCTGAAAATTATGCACACAGATAGATGGACGTACCAAACCACCAACTATAATTTTGCACCCTGACCGAGTCCGCTTTGTTCCTGTAATACAGCTTCTAAACCTCGACACGGTCTGCATCTTGACAGAACACTCTCTTTCGCTCTATCTCTACATCTCTGTCAGTGAAATTTTCGACCTTTCATGCACGAGATGATTTAGATGGATCGCCATCCAGAGTTGATGAGTGTGCTTTTCATGATGTCAGGCTCTAGGGCGATTCTGTTAAACAGCTGAAATAACGCGCTTAATTTTGCTGCTAAAGTCATTTGATTGTAGGAGGCAAGTTTACTTTTATTTAAATTCAAGACACATCTGCTCTTCGACTTTCTGTATAGCCAAGCCAACAACCTCTCGAGTGTTTGCATTTGAAAATATCACGGGCAAACCAGAAGTGCTTTCATTCCGGAGATGCAATTAAAATTGACTTTTTAAAATCTCTCTCTCTCTCTCTCTTTCTCTCTTTTTTAAGTAGTGCAAGCCGAACGATGTTTTTTCTGGATGTTTAAAGCTTGTCTTTGCCTAGTAACTCATATCAAAAAGATAAAATTCAAAATAAAAGTCAAAAAGAAAGCAGAAAATGATTTGAATAATAATATTATAAACAGCGTTTCAAGTTTTTAAGCTCTTTTAAGCTGTTTTCAATTCGAGTGAGCGAATTAAAAATGGATACATTTATAAATTCTCTATTTTAGCAGTTGATGAGGCTTTAAATAATTTGATCAAAAAACAGATGCACTTAGTTGAGCGGTATCGCAAAAACTATAATTGAAATAATTATAAAAGTAAACAACCAAATAAAAAAAGTAGTGTGGACAATGGAAGTTATCAAAATTTCAATTTTTTATGAATAATGATGAGCACTAAAAAATGAATATACCTATAAGATACTGCAGATAGACTAACAAACTAGAATGCAATCAGTATATCAATCACAGAAGAATAACACGATTTGTCAAAGTATTGCGATATTGAAGATTCTGACTTTTCAATCGAGTGGTGAATGCGCAGGTACAATATTTTGAAAACTAATTGAGGCGGAAGGATTTTTTTCCTTCAAACCACAATGAAAAGACGGGTGTGTCATTAATTATATCTTTCATGATATAATATATTCATGTGAATCGAATAAGTTTGACCTATTTTTTTTCTTCATTTTATTAGTTTCTAGAAATAAAAAAAAACTGAGATCAGAGGAATAATCATCAGATGTGAAAATTAACATAAGAATCGAGAATAAACGAAGTTATTCAGGCATAAAGTGAGGTATAATTCTTATAGATTTAAAATAACACACTAATTATATGTATTAATATATATTTGTGTACGTAGTATAAAAAATAATTTTAAATATGTGTACTAATCTTCAACGTTTAAACTAGTAGGGTGACTAAACATTGTGACTGATCATGATTTTGACCAGTTTCATTCGTATCCCCTTTATTCAATAAAAAAGTTGATTTGACGATTTGAAATTTTCTATTGATTTTTAAAGATTCAAAATTTTTAAATAATAAAAATTTAAAATCTTTAATCAAATTATCTCATTAATTGTAGCGTAATTACAAATTAACATAAACAAACTAATTGTTTGAATGATTGAAGCTTTATTTAATAAACAATGAATATAGAACTTTAGAAACTAAACAATACCATTAATAGTTGAATAGCTTTTTTAATATTAAACTTTTCAAGTTTTTATTACATCTTATGCTAACACATTCATATTCGTTATACCGCGTCCGCAGTTTCTGAGGGACGTAAATTATTAAATAGGATTTATTCAAAGCTCTAACAAACAATTTTTCATATAGCAGGTTAAATACTAATACAAACTCTATATAGTCGAGGGGGACTAAGGGGAAATTGAAATACTTGCCATTCATAATATAAATGAAAAAATTTACGTTCTTACGGCAAGTATAAGAAATTACGAAACTTTATATTTGTAAACTGCATCATAGTTCATTTCGTATAATTATTATGATTTCCTGCAAAAAAATACTTGTTTATGTACTTACATTTTGCAAATATCGTTTAAAAGGTTTTTTTAAAAAGAAACATTAGAGAATCGGAATACGATTTTTGTAATTAAAATTTATTTGCATCAATTTTTCAGTTATTTCTACGGTAAATATCTATTTCTATGTAAAATATTTTTACGTAATAAAATTTAAAAAGAATTACACTCTTTTTATTTGAACGAGTTTTTGAAGGTATTTAAACGTAATGGTGTCACCGAATTGGTCAAAGGAATACGGATTTCTGATGAAATATTATTGATTTAAAAAGCACAGTGTTTCCATTCGCGAGCACAGATGCCCGGATTATGATGGAGTAAAAAAGTATAATGTTGCAGTTTGATAAAAAATATAATTATTTTCACACGGTGTTATTAAAATATATATAATGATTAATCATTAT
>JAPYZS010001478.1:0-29149 GCA_030522925.1 Trissolcus japonicus | reverse complement strand
TTTTGCTTTTGTAGTAAGATTTTTCTGCAGATTTGGAACAAAATATTCTAAACTAATTTACCATCTATCTTTCCAGCCAAAATAGCTGCATTTTTTTTTCAGTGTGGAGATTAGCCGCCAAAAATATTTACCCCAGTCCGCCGCTCATTCTCTCTCTGCTTTATTCACGAGGAGGATTTTATTGATTTCACCTCAAGATAGAATATATAAAATATCGATGCCGATATATAAATTGTTCGGATTAACTCATCTGTTTATTATTGCACGTAGAAAGTACGCGCATTTTTATCATCACGAGTTATTCGCTTGAACAAAGAGTGTCTTTTATCTTTAATAATGAACAATAAAATAATGAAAAACAAAAAGAACAAAGAATAAAAAGGATAAAAAATTATTTTAGGATGATTGCAGGTTGGATTTGAAAAACCATTACCGATATAACTCCGTAATTAAATTAAAACAAAAAAAAACAATTTTATTTTCAAAATAACAATTATTTCATTTTGTTTATATTTACATTATTCCCTGACGAATTTTGTTTTCATTGCAATTTCGTCTTTGTTTACGTCCAATAGATAGTTACTGTTCATTCTTCATTAAACTTTACTTTTTTATTTTTGACGTTTTTTTTTTTTTTGTTCAAATTTGTCCAATGTTTACCTTTTTTTATCCAGCCCATTGTCTATATTGTCCGTTCAGTTTGTTGACATTCGTTTTGTTTGTTTACACTTTCTGCATTGTTGTTCCATTAAACATTGGAAAATTTTGATTGCGAGTGCAGATAATTAGTGATTCTCAAGGGTGTCGTCTAATTTACATGAAGGCGACACGGACAAACGAACAGACAACATGTTTTAATTAGTAAACACATGACATCGATGTACATATAGTCGGTGTGAACTCTTTTGGTTCTATTGATTTGCAGTTGATGAAAGAGGTCATTCTCCTCATGGATGCTTGACACTTTAAAAGCTCGATCGTTTAATACCTCAGTTGTGTTAATTCTTGCAACTTTTGTAAATAAATACAAAGGATCTTATGGCAATGTAATAAAATTGGAAGATATAAATCGCAGAAATTCGCTGATAATTATAAATTAAAAAATTAATTCAAATACCAAACCGTAAAATCAGAATAAAAATATAAAATTCGGATGTAGAAGTTTTTAGCTGAAATTGTTGCTCACGGAACGCAACATTAATAATAATGATTCAACTTCATAATACAAACTGAAAATGTAAACTGAAACAATAAAATCGAAGATTGAAAAGTATAAAAAAAATAAAAGTGGAATAAAGTTGCGAAATGAAAAAATAATAGGTAAAAGTCAGTTCCATTAAGAATTTTTTATTGACGCAGAAAAGAAGAATATTTTAAGGGTGGAAAAAAAAGTTTCATCTTTATGGCCGATAAAAGAAGTAGAATAGCAGCCACTAGACTGAACTCTCGCGTTTCGCTTTCGGGTCATCAGTGTAACTCGCTTTATTTTTCTAACATTGTTAAAGAACTCATTAATTGATTTACCAAGCGTAATTCGATGCCAGACAACCTTTCATCTTATTCTCATCTCAAATTATATAATAATACATTTTTTCTTATTGCTATATGAAAAGTAAACTCTTTTAAATCAAAGACAACAGAGAACAGATGCATCCATCACTGAAACAAAATTTTACTAATGTATTTTCATGCGACCGAAAAATATTCGAACTGAAAACATTCAATTGTTATTTAAAAACGTCAACAAACTTTTTTGCACAACTGCGCGAGGTTACACCATTTGTTTACATTAACGAAATTGTCTAGTTTTTCCGGTCTTTTATTTTGCAATGAAATTATAGTTTCACGGACGGAGTTGTTTATTTTAACCCCACATACTAATAATACTAAACAATTTATTTATAAAAGGTAAAAAAACAATGTTGATCAATTTTATCATATTTCCATAAGTTTCTTTGAGGGGTGGAATAGTGATTTCAGTTTGACAAGACGGAACATTCCTTCGAGCATCCAACAAATTGTGACGCCAAAGAGCTCCTCTTAATTGGACGTTTACTTAATATCGCACCAACACAATATCAAATTTATAATGATGAAAATACTGCTTTTTTAGACCAACCTCTTTGTTTTGGTAAAGGTATAGGCATCCAACTTGCTTCAAATTTAATTACTAGTCATGTTACACAATTAAAATTGTCCCATTACAATGTGAATTATAAATTTCCGTGATCGCAGTTCAAGTAGATTATACAGAGAATGGCAAAGTTACACACGATATTTACAAGCTCCGAGGCGAAATATTGGCGCTATGAGAACGTTTAGTGATTGCAGAAAATAACTAAATTGCAGTTTAGTTCAAAGAAACAATATCAGTGTTAAATTACATATTTGAACAAAAATATTTGATGACAATTAATTCAATAAATTCAAATCAATTTATATCAAACAAATAAATTTGATCGTTATTTTGAAAAATCAATACTCTGTCCCTAATTTTTCAATGAAATCCCTAGACGATTAAAAATCCCCTAGATATTCTTAGATATTTAAATGAAAAAAAAACATCCCTAGATGACACTAGAATCCCTAGAAATTCCGTAAAAATGTTTCAATTTTGTTTAGCTATTTCTAATGATCCGAAATTAATGAAGATATGAATATAAATAGTAACCCAAAAAGTAACTACAGAGACAAAAAAACCTGCAGACAAAACAATTTCAATATTTTTTCAGTGATGATTTTGGTTGGTCTTCAAACTCTGAGCAAATCCTTAGAAACGACACTTGTAACAAGCGATGGAAGACGACGAGGATGCAGCAAGCGAGTCGAGTGTCGCGACATCTGCTGCGGATTATCCGCGGGAGGACATTGCTCAATCGAGTAAACAATTACGTGTTATTCATCATGTGGAAGAAACCGAGGGAAATGCCCCTTCAACTAATAGAAAAATCGATGCCTGTGTAATTGATTGCAAAGGCGCCATCTATCGGCGCAACAGACAACTTTATGACACGATTGCCAACCAAGAGACGAGAAATGCTAATCTAAAAGCCGAAGAGGAGGGCATAAGGAAACGCTTCGAGATGATGGAAATTGTGATGCCGGCCCTGATAGCTAGGGACATTTTACGACAAAGGGACAAACCTGACTTCAGTCTTAGTCAGTTTTTAAAAAAAAAGTTGCAGGTGAAGATCCCAAGAATAAAACGTTGGTTATTTAAAGAAACAGTTTTTAAACATAAAAATAATTTTATAAATTTTAAATGTTTCAAATGATTCAACGTTTTAAGAATTATAATTTTGCCCATAGAAAGAAACTCATGTCCCTAGGATAGTGTTTTTTAAAGAAATATTATATTATTCAGTGTAATATATTTATTAAAGAATATTCTGACCTAGGTTTTTTTAGGAAAGATTAAAATGTCCCTAGAAATTTGTAGGTCGACCAAGGATATTTTCCTCTGCCTTGTGAGCCTAGCAATCATCACAATGTGCGAATCAGGGAATTGGAGGCTGAGAAAAAAAAAGAACAACAAAGGTTGGACGAAGCAATGGTTATGTGGGAAGAAATTAAAAAAATCTTAGAACAAAGAAAACGAGAACGAAATGAGCTTGTGAGGATTAATGAAGAGCTGGAACTGAAATACGATGATCTTGTGGATGAATTTCAGGAAAAGAAAAAAAAGGAAAAAGAAAGTGAGCATTAAAAAATTGTATTTTTTTATTTTTATAATTTTTTTTTTAACTTAAATAAAAAAATTGCATGTTTCTTTCAATAACTTTTAAAATTAAAACTGACTTTTAATTTGAAACGAAAACATTCTGAAGACAATAATGCAATGTCCACAGGAGAATGTGACGGTTTCAACTGCCTGGAACTCGGATTGGGAGAATCCGAGAGCGCGACATCCATAACATCTGCCAGTTTGGAATGCATAATCAAATTGCAAGAAGTTGCAGAGACTACCCTGTGCATGAAACGTAATATAGCCGATCTAGAACGTAGGGAATGCGAGTACATGCAGACCCTTCAATGCGCGGGTCAAATTTTATCAAAGGCAAGTTCATCAAAGGAACTTAAACCCAATTCAAAAGTTATTTCAATCTTATTCATAACCCCTAATTCATCAATCCGTAAGACATCAACCCCTAACAATCCCAATTCACTCTTTTATCAACATGAAAAAGAAATAAATAAATGAACTTACAAACATTTAAAAAATGGAAGAAAATATTTTTTTCATTTCCACACATTCCATTAACATAATTTTTTCATTTTCAGAAATCCCAAATAGGTAAAAAAGATCTTAAATGGAAAGGAATGTCGTGCTCATTAGGTACAAAACCATTTCATTTTATAAAATTTGTCTGCTGATAATAAAAATTGTTTTATTCTTTTATTGAATAATTTATTTTATCAAGATAGTCGAACAGTTTCGTGTTACAAAATTGTTTCGAACGATCGTTCCAACTTGTCTTTATAATTATTGTTAAATGTTGTATAAAATTTATTGTATTTTTATTCAATTTATGAAATCCTTAAAAGATGAAGACCTTTCCGACCCGGAGTACGCGACGTGTCCCGAGGACAGCGATTACGAGGGTGAGCCCTGCCCGAGAGGCACGAAGTGTTTTGACGAGTCGCAGATAGTCAACAAACCAAAGAAGCCGAAATCTCAAAAGCCTCTTACGCGTACGAAAAATGACTCGCCTATAAAAACAAAAGAATTGCGTTCTCGGCTGCGTGAGGGCGCTGCTAAAGTTGATAAAGCGGCTGACCCGGTTCCGCTTGAAGGGCAGGGGGATTCTGTAGGCGATAATTTGAGAAGCGACGGCCGGCTAGGCGTGCCGAAAGAGGAACTCGAATCCTGGCTGACAATTGCTGAAAAGATGCACAGCGTAGTTTCCGTAAGATTTAGATCAGCCATTAAAACAAAAAGAGAATAAAATAAGAAACAACATTTTATATTTACAATTACAAACAAAGTTTTTGAATATTATCATTCATTTGCAGAAATGTTTAGAGGGAAATTCAATGGAGCGTGTGGTTGAGACGATGGGAAAAGAAATGAGCACTCATTTGAAGGTATAAAAATGAAATAAAAAATTGTAATTAATATGACAGAAATAAATGGTAGAGAATTAATTTTTCATTTCAGAAAAGATGGAAAGATAAGAAGCGCTCGTCAGAAGCTTCGTATGGGAGGTCCAAGGATCAGGAGGTATGAAATGCAAATTTGTGCAAAATTTGAGATAAGTTGTAAAATAAAAATGTGCATTCCGCAGTCTTCGGAAAGGACAAGACGCAATTCGCTCGAGGCAAGAACATCAGCAGGGCTTCCGTTAATAGAAAAAGTTTCTGACAAGAGCCAACAAAGAGAATCTAAGATGAAGAGTGCAGCATCATCCACTCTGGAAGTCAAAAGTCAGTCACCCATGACCGAAAACAGTTTGCGATCTTTTGACGCAAGACCTGGAAGCAGGGAATTACAAAAGAGAAAACATTCAAACAGAGATGAAATCGAGAAAGGAAGAAGAAAAAGCATATCGGTTTCGACTGACGATCTGGTGATTTTCGGGTCTCCGAGTAAGTCTAGGGAATTACCAAGCAGAGAAGACAAATCAAGAAAAAAATCTTACGAACGGGAAAAACAAGAGGAAAAGATTGAAGATTTGAATGTTGGCGGGATGCAAACAAAATCTAGGGAATTTCAGGAAGAAAAAGAATTGCGAAGGGGTTCTGGTCGAGCATCTGAGGAAATGAGATCTACGGGATCTGGAAATCTGAGCAAAATGAAGAAAAAAGAATCCGTTTCTGAAACTGAGGATAAAAAGTCCCTAGATAGGATTTCAAAGAATTTTGAAAGGCGAAGCACGTTAAAAGATGATTCAAGTTCCAGAAATACAGCCGCTAGTTCGGAACTTTCTGTGCGTTCACCTCTCAGAAGGAGTTCCGTGTCTCGAAGTTCAAAATCTCACAGAAGTTCGGTGATGTCTAGTTTGTTGGCAAAACTGCCTGAAAAGGCCCTGCAAGAAGAGTCAACCCTCCATTCCCTGGAACTAGATAAAATAACCAGAAATTCTGAAACCTATGAACAGAAAGATAGTACATCGTCTGCATATTCTGAAAAGAGAGAAGAAATTTTTTCCAAATATACCCGTAGATCTAGTGGTCTAGCTCTAGAGAGTAGAAGGGTTTCAAATCTGGAGGAGCTACAAAGTCCGCCATCAAGTAGAATTTCAAAATCATCTAAAATTTCATATGTATCCATGACACAAATGAGTCAAGAAAAAAAGGCACCAGATACTGTTAACAGCTCAATTCGATTAGAAAATAACCCAAGAATTAGCCATGTATCAGATAGACCCAATTCCAAAAAGTCACTAGATGTTTCTGGAAATTTGGTAGGCCAAAATATGTTGGAAGAAAATGTCCCTAGATTATCGCTGTTGTCAGAAAATATTAAACCAGAGAACATAGAATCTTCACCAGAAAACAATGCAAATCCTGATCAAGATGGCGTTGAACAAATAAAAGTTCCTAGCGTTAAAGCTGAAAATTCTCTAACAACAAGAAGAACTTCAGAAAATTCAACTGAATCTAAGAATAATAATTTGAAAATTAAAAAACAGTCATTATTGAGAAACGTCAACGAGATTCAGGAACCAGATGTCTCTGGAAATTTGTTATCTTCAAAAAACCAAAATTCCCTAGAAGAGGCCGTTGCTACATCACCTGCTTCGTCCGGGGTATCGCACATTAAACAACTTTCAACAAGTTCTTTCAGCAGAAATTCAACGCCCAAAGAAGATGAAATGACTAGAAAGTCCGAAAAATCGGATAGTGATAAAAAGTCCCTAGATTCATCACTTTTCTCTCGTGGATCACCCGGTTCAGATTCACAAAAAATCTTACAAACTCCGGGGCCATCAACTGAGCGACCTGGTCTGAAAAGCGAAGGTCAATCTGAGGCGATCTCTGATCTCCATCAGTTAAATCTAGGGGAACCGGTTTTCCTAACAAGACCAAATCCCGAAGGTTCGAAAACCGACAATACCGTTTTAGTTCGAACAGCGTCACCATTTCAGGCTGACCAATTTGCGAGTGTAAAAGTCCCTAGCATGTCTGAAAATTCTCTAAATTCGACAAAAACTAGCGATGCGTTGGGTAGACTCGACCAGGTCAGAAATCCTTCTTCCTACTTGACTATCCTGACAAACAAAGAAACGGACAAGGAAAGTGAATCCCCGAGTGCAGGTCAGCCAATTACTGAGATTCAAAAGTTCCAGCAAGAGATCAAAGACTCGAGCGGTACTTCGGAAGTCTTGAGGGTCGAGGATTTATCGGATAGATCAGCTTTTACAGCTGATGATAGAAATCATATTACTGCTACGGTTACTAACGATGAACAAGTCCTTGGCCAATCGGATTACCTTCGAAAGGAAACTCGTGAACTTGAATTGCCGAAAGGCAAGAGTGAAGAAACGGCTGCAGAATCGATACCTGAGCTGATAGAGTTTGTCGAGCAGTCAAACGAAGAGATGAGAAGGGTTTTCAGAAATGGCGATATTTTGGAAAGGGTGGAAACCACAAAAGACAAAATCCCCCAACAAGATGTATCGAAAATCCCTAAACCAAAAGTGCCGCCCTCTACGGTGCCCTCTGCGGTGCCCGGTGACGATAAAAAACCAGCGGAAGATAGAGAGGTTAGAATATTACTCAATCTAGAAATATTCTTTTTAGTGATGTTTTTGGGAATTTTTAGGAATTCTGTAAAATCCCATCGAATGTGATTTTTTTCTATTTTCTTACACGGAGAGAAATGACGTCACAAATTTTACTACTTATTTCTACTAAACGATTAGTTACACAGTTTTATTTTATTAAAAAATGTTGTTTCTTACATTTTTTCAAATAGTTTTATTTAGGTTAATGAAAAAAAAATTAAATTACATTTTCAGACGAAAAAATCACCCAATCATATTCGCATAACCATCGGCGAGAATTTACCTTTGTCACGTTTGCGCCATCTACTGGACGATTTTCAACTTGACAGAATAATAGCCAGTCAACCTCTAGACCAACCCCGCAGGTTATCCCGACGTTCTAAATTAAAGCTGAGACTAGTTTGCGCAGATTCACAGACACCCTTTGGCGATTATCATAAAAATATTCCCAGAGTTGCCAACTATTACAATGTAAACACTTTCATCCCTCTTTGAGAGCATAATGCATACATGATGTGTTTCAGAAATGTTTACATATATGTTAATTTATAACTGGTTGGTTATATTTTGTACAAAATTAACAATTCAAATTATAGCTTCAGGGTCCAATGAGAACCACGTACCCCTTCTCGTCTGGCGATTCGGAGTCCGAGTCAATTTGTAAGTGTGACGATTCCGAACAGGAAGAATCGTTCGGCAGCACCCAAAGCGATTGGTCGTTCCCGTCCGAAGAAAAGGCGAGGACGTTGGCATGTGCCGTGAAAAAGATCACATGATGATCCCCTCGGTGTTAGGGAAGGTTGTTTATTTTTATTGGCCGGAAGAGAACGTCGAAAACAAATCGATAAGGGTATCAAACTACCCGATATAAAACGAGGAAAAAGTGTCAACAAACAAGGTACGACAATCGTTTCTTATTTTGTTGACACCATTCGACCTTTAGAATCTCATTTTGTTATCTTTGTCTACTAATTCTTCTCTTCAATCCTTATGTTTACAGATCGAAAAATAAAGACGCTGATTGCAGCTCGCAGTATAGCTATTAACTTATTTTTCTTTTATAAACAAAGAAAAATTTTTAAAAAGCGTGTTTTATTTCCATAGAAAATAATTAAGCCTTGGAAACAACCTTGATAAAGGACCTTGATTAACAAATATAAACATTGTTGTGTCCTTATAACTTGATATTTTTTGGTTTTGTCTGTTTTATTCATTTTTTTTCTCAATTTGTGACTCACCGTACGTTCGCCAGAGTATGCCTCCGCGAGCGGAGATTATGATATCCGCGTAGTTCGCCAATGCTGCCTTGTTCCGCTTGCATCCTCGCTTGTGCCGTAGCGACGGCGCTAGCGATCACGTGGTGTTGATGTCCAGGGGCGCCAGACGTTGTTACGCTCCTGCGTGTTCGCCAGCCTGCTCTGTTGCTGCCGCCACCACTGGGCGTTGGTGACTTCTTTTGATAATGGCTGTAAAATGCAACTCATCAGGACACATTCAACTTTCAGTAAAAAATTGTATTTGAAATAAAAAAACAAACAAATATGACCTCCAAAATGAAAATACAAAACAAAATATAACTAGACAAACATAAACATGAACATAAACAATAACGAGCTTTGAATCAAAATATGTAAACAAATGAGAATAGATGAGGATAGATGAAAATGAATGAAAGTTTTGATTACGTAATTCTAAAATTTGAAAAATCTGTTTCAATTTTCAGATTAATAACAACGCAAATGTTATGACGTCAAAAATTAGCGCTCATCCGAGAAAATTGTTGCACTAAAAAAGTTGTTACCAACGAGAGCGGTAATTATCTCGCGAAATGATCAAAATGCGGAGCTATTTCGGTGCGACATCAGTAGAAAAAGGAAAGGTTGCAACTCCATCACTGTTGAATTGCTTATTTCATTTTTTGCGACAACGTCAATCGCCCGCAACTTACGTCTCGCTTGACACAGACCAATTTTCGCGCGTACCTCGATTTTAATGGCAACGGCTTTATGAAATATTAGACGAGTTTCAACGTTCAGACGATTTGCGAAGATGAAAGTTCAACATTTAAAAATAGTCTGCAAACAAGCCGACAATAATAAATTTCAAAGAAAATTCATGCGTTTCAAGTTTTCTGACGGATATAAAAAATGTCTTGCTATTTAGGATGGTTGCAATTCGCATCGATTTCTGTGTCTTTTCCCTCTTCCTTTGAGCTATTTTGTTTGCAGAAAAATAAATTATTTCTTTAGAGAAATAAAGCTTTATTTTATATTTTTGTCTTTAATAATTCTTCTATCACAGTAATTTTATATTGGAATTTTTTTATTACACCTGTAATCGTTTGATTTGAGAAAAACAACATCTCATTTTACAGCCACTGTAAAAAAAAAGAAAGGAAGTATTTTATAGTGTTAATGGTTTTTAGACATATATAGAATTAATTTTTTTACGAATCAAAAATATCCTTCAAATTTTTTTAGTTCTTATCTAACATTACCAACTTCAACTAATAAAATTAAAAAAAAAAAAAAAAAAACTAAAATTTCCTAAAAGCTACAAAACTTATCACAACAGAACTATCAATTTATAGACAAAAGCAAACATTGAAAATTTTTTTTGAAAAAATGAAAAAATGTTCACTTGTCAACACGTTTACACAGTTTGAGCTTGAAGAGCTCGGTTGGTACATACGTGTCACCGAAGATACACAATATGCGCGGTTCGGTCGGCGAATGTTTTCGCAATTTGCGCGCAGACAACCCTTTTTATCGTCGCGTTGAGAGCGCCTCTATTCAAGCTGTTGTTGAGCGGCCATCAACAGGTCGTCAGATGACAACGCGTGAGTTGGGTCGAGATAATCGAAGCAGCCGTGCGCGAATTTTTTTCCACCGCCCTTGCGAAATCGAATTGTTTGGATGAAACGTACGATTTAAAACGGCGCTATTTTTTACGATAATCATAGTTGCCTGTAACTTAATTGCCTTTACCTTACACTTCCATTATTCCCACTCGTCTCATCTTCTTCTTCATATTTCCCGACCGTGACACCCGTACGACAAATGTGTCGTATTCATTTTATACCAAATTAAAACACTGTAACAGTCCGAAAGAAAAATAACACCAGAACGCAAGTTTTATTCCCGTGCTGTAATTCAACGTTATTTCTTCTTTTCGTTACGTTTTTTCTTCTATTGTTAATTATCTTGTTTTCAAACTCTGGTATATAAATGAACTTTCATTGTTATAACACACGAGAAAAAAATAAACATAAAATTTGAAAGAAAAATTAATTTTTAAAGTTTTAATTGATACTAATTTAAACAGTTATAACAAATTTCGAAAGCTTCAAAAAAAATGTATGCAAAGTTGGTGGAAAATAAAGGATCGGTTGACTTGCTGTTGCTAGCGTCAGACTATGAATAATAATTTTGTATTCGAACACTTGCTTTTATATCAGAAAAAGACTAGCTGCAGGTAGAAGAGTGTCGCAGAATGATAGAAAAACTTCGCAATTTCAATCGATATCAAACTGATTTCCTTTGTCGAGCGGATCTTCAGTTTCAATGCAAAGATCTTCTTCTCCCCCCCCCCCCTTTCAGTAGTCAGGAAGACGTAGCTTTTTCACTTCGACTTGTACTTGGTACAACATTGTGGATTAAATGAAATTCCTTGCGATACATAACATAAAGTCTCATCCAATACTCTGACAATATATTGAATGTCGAATCAACGCGGATTGTCCGAACGCTCTGTTCCCGCTCTTGCTTTTTTCAACCTTCACAAAACTGAATGTCACTTGGAAATGGAAATTATACTGGTCATTTTTTTGTACCATATTGATTGACTTTTTGATATTGTAATTAAATTACTCAATTGTTTTGTATAATTCTGGAAATATCTCATAGTTGAAGGATTTTTTTATGGAAAAACAATGTTGCCAAAAATGAAATTCTTTCATCACTGCAGTGGTGCAACAATGAAGAAATTAAAATTCCTTAAATTATTCTGATCATTCAACTTTGCTTCCGTGTTATTATGTATAAAAAAAAATACGCCGACTAATTTTAAAGACATTCACTTGTTAGAATGATGATCCACGTTTCGAGCTGACCTCGCCGAAATTGCTTTGAAAAGTCAATTATTCACTTGGCTCACTTGGTCGAGAGCAAGACAAATAAATACGAGAATGACGTCACTGACACCGGCAACCCAATGAGATGGAGGGCAAACAAATGTACAGTGATTTTGTACGCATGAAATCTAAGCGATACGTCGCCAACAAATCTTTGCATTAGAAGTTGTTGGAATTAACGAGGTTTGTAGTCTACTCGATAGACATTTCCGGTTCCTCATATCTGTTGAACTTTGAGCACCGATGTTATAAGCAAATTGAATTCCGATTCGTAGCTGGATTTGCAGAGAAGTCAAATCAACGACACTTCAAGCGCAATTTACAGTCAGTGACAATGTATACAACAGATGAAAAACTTTCCCGTGCGATTGACCAGAATAGAAATTTGCATGTTTGAACAAACTTCATCAACATTTCAGTCTGAAATTACGCGCGCAAATGGGAAATTTTTGGTTCACTTTTACGACTTCTAATCTCTTTGGTAATTTGACAGCATTATCAACTTTTTGAGAAACTATAGTAATACCACCTTTGTACGCGAAAAACACTAGTTCGAATTTTAGTTTTTTTCCGTTGGTATTGAAGTGAATTTTTTTTTCTTGTTCCTTTTAGGGTCAACCAGAGTAATCGTGACATGAAAATGCAAAGTTGTTTTTCAAATTTATGTACCTTTCGTAAATAATAATATTTTGGCCTGCGTTTTTTTAATAAGTAAATCGAACACGATTAAATTAAAAAGTGACGCTGGAAATAAAACAATTATTATGCGGCAAAAAATAAAAATTATTTTCATATTCTACCTGAATTTTCACAAGTACCCCATAGACCGAGGTCAATTGTGACACTAAGTGGAGTAAGTGTAATTTAATGAATAATTGTTATTATCAACATTTTGTATGGCTGATCTTAAGAAATACCATAATCCTTTATCTAAATAATATCATACCCACAGGGACGAAAATATACGTACAAATATATATCAAATTTATATTTATTATATAAATTATAGCCGCTTTACAAATAATTTATAACTGAGATATATGTAAAGTATGTACGAATATATTTTAAGCATATAAAATATACATAAAATATATTTTAAACTATACTTTTATCCGTGTGAGTAAACATCCATACAAAAAATACAAAAAATATGGCAAATATCATAATGTATCAAAAATTATACAATATTAATCGTAAAAACTATGGTAGGCTATTTATTAATTTTTATGTAATAATTTAATATAACTTTCAAAATTATATTTCATAGATGTATATAAACTGATATATAGCATATTTGTAAAAATAGCCCAATACAGATACTATAGCGTCACGGTTACCCCGTACTTTGCAAATGATATGGGGTAATTGTGATTTCATTTTTTGCATAAAGTATTACTTAACAAAATATTTTTGAATTGTGGATCAAGTTTAACAGATTGTAACTAAGTAAAATGAATCATTGAAGTCGTAAAAATAAATGCACTTTTCAAACCAAACTAACTTTGAATGGAACACTCAAAACTTTTTAAAAAAATCAAAGATTTGTGTTGTGTTGAATGAAAATTGAAAAAACAATAACAATTTTTCAATCATTTTAGTTCAAACTTCACCCGTATTGTTTGTAAGACATGGGAGAACCATATTCTCTTTTTATATAAGACATTTCAAACTACCCCGATACAGTCAAAGTTGTCAAGTTGTCTGCAGTCGGGATTTAGTCGCTGCGAATTTGTCCAAACAATAGTGGGGGAACGTGAGGCAATCGCAAGAAAGTAATAGCTCTGTAGCTAGTTTGTTAGTGTGCCTTGTAGTGCTTTGTTTAACCACAAAGTTCATATTGAACAATTGATTATTTATTGAATATTTAAAAAATATTGGCCATTGCATATTGAGATTTTAATTATGGAAAGAAAATGAAAAAAACATGTTACATTTTCCCTTGCTGAACGAGTAGAACTGTTAGAGAGGTTAGAAAAAGGTGATACAATTTCAGATTCGGAAAAACTAGTTACAATGTTTCCTCAAAAACTGTAATAAATGATATAATACAATTGTACTATTTTGCCACTACTCATCATAAGCACCCCAATATGTATACGGTCCTGAATTGAGGTTAAGGAAAAGACAACTCGACGAATAGCATAGTGGACAACTTAAAAGCGTGAACAAGTTGAGAGCAGACAACTTGACAACTTTGACTGTATCACAATTACCCCAGTTGACCCATATGTAGCATCTTTGGTCATATTTTGAATTATCACCTATTTCCTAGTTCATTTTGTGTATTTTAAACTATTAACTATTCTCCAATTTATTTCGAAACATTTTTCAAACTAGGGGATTTCCTCGGTTCTTTCGAAGTTGGTACAACCATGTCGATTACGGATAAAAAAATGTATACTCTAGTTATCTAGAGATAAACTAAAAATATGACCAACAAAAAATTTAAATTTTTAAAATTCAAGTTTTTAAAGTTGGCACCACTAGAAACATCAAAAAGTAAGGATTTTTATTTTTTTGTCTGGTATCATCCTCGAAATGGAAGATTTACGGAAATAACGCTCAATCGGTGCAAGTTTAGCTGTTCAATTGGTACGTTATTTAAAAAAACCCCCGCGGTAAATTTAAGTACGAATCCGAGCGCACATTCATTGCGAGTGAAATCAAACAAAATTGAGATTGATCATGTGGAACTAACACGCTGCTTCCGGTCGTTCTATTCATTTTGTAACGAGCGTCAACGATTTTAATTTTTTCTTCGCTACAAATTTTCACCTTTAATTTGCCATTGCCATGAACCATATTGACACAACACGTTCTAAGGATACAGGAATAGGCAAGTAATCTTCTTTACATATGCGCGCGTTTGCGATAGAATTTACAATATCCGGGAGAATAGATTAGAGTGTGCTGCAAGATCGAGCTTGCGAGATAAGTCCGGGGGAAATGAAGACAAGTATTTCTAAAGATAACAAACATTGAAAGTGAAGCTTATCTCTTATATTGTCTTTTTTTCCATTAATTTTTTTTTGCTCGATTCCCAATTGACTATTACAAAAGGTTCGGTTCTTTTTTTTTTTTTTGTTATACATTCAAAGAATTACGATGAACAATGTATAACATGAACTTTATTTTTTAGTTTATCCATATAGTTAACAGAGGACATCGTTAAAAACAAAAACCACACTCAAAGAAAAATTTTCATTCAACCAATTAAATTTTAGTTAAATTAAGTAAACTGAATAAAAAATTTTAATAAAGTTCATTTAACTTAATCAAAATTTAATAGGTTAAATGAAATTTTTCTCTGAGTGCAAGTTAGAATAAATCCGCAACATGAGAGATGTACGAAAGATAATCCAGATAACATCTATTATTTTGTTGACTACAAATTTAGATGACATTGTATAAAATTTATTCAATTGAAATAATTCGTGTTGTTGTCGTGAACTTGAATGTTTCACTTAAATGATGTGAAATACAACTCAACTTCATAAATATTTATCTAATACTTGGAATACAATTTTGGAATTGAACAAAAAGGCACAAATGCGACAAAAATCACTAGAAGTAAATCTAGAGACTTTTCAGTGTTGATACTAACGTTGAAAACTGTTATTTCCGGTAAGTTTCCAAAATAAGTTTCCTATTTTGAGCGGGGAATTTAATTGAATTAAAACTTTTGTTGGAATGAAAAAGTATACATTCCTTCATTGATTAATTAAAGCGGTTCCTTGTCACTTTTGCACGACTTTTGAAATTACTTGAACTCAATGTACAATTCAATGGACGACAAACTTGGCGATAATGACAACCTAAACAATATAAAAAGTTTGTTAATAAGATGTTAAAAGTACGTTTTAACATAATACCCATTGTTGAAAGCGTTACTTATAACGATCAACTTTTCCTTTTATTTGTTTTTTTCTGTAACTCTATTCATCACATTCAACGGCTTCAGTTATTTTTAAACGAAACAATTACTGGATTTTTATCGAGCTTCACTTAATTTGACGCCATTTCTTTTTTTTTTTCCAATTAATTATAATTGGAATACAAAACTTTTTTTGTCTTTTCCGAACCTAACTAAATGAGTTATTAAACTAAATGAAAGTGGATTTGAATGGAGTGTTTGAATTAAAAAAAAAATTAACTTCGAAAATGACTACTACGAAAAACGAAAAAAGAAATAGATTATTTAGGATGTACTTACATTCCCTTATAATTACGGCAGTCTTCGTCATCTTCCTCCTCAATATCCTGTAATCTCGGGCTAAGACGGTGCTGTGTGCTGCCCTCTTTAACAGTTTCCTCCTCCTTCGGAGCACGATCAATTAATTCTTCAAAATTGTCTATATCCTCATCTAAATCCCCTAGGGGAGCACTGGGAGCGAGGTGTTCGGGTTGTAACACAGAGGAGAAGTCCCTGTCGGGTGCAGGAACGGGTCTCGAGATAGATGAACGTGAGCCCGCGGTGCCCCCGACGCCAGCGCCACCAGCACCGGCACCGCCGGCGGCGCACGGCAGGCAGCAAGACCACGCGCCCCCCACCTCGACACCCTGGCGCCACCTACCGTCGAAACATGCAGCCTCAGTGCGTCCGTCGCGCTCTCTGTGCGTTCAATCTTTTTGGATGAAGGATCTCCAATTAGGTATCAAAATGACTGCATCGCTACACGCCATCTGCAGTTTGTTTTTTCAACGTGTTCCAGCATTGTTGGACCGTTATGATTAATTCTAGTGACTTTTGCGTTGGCTGCTTGACTTAGTGATAATGTACAATAATCAGTCTCCTCGGGGCTTTCTGGCTGCGCAGCTCAGTTGATTGTCTGTGTCGCATCTGCGTCCGTGATATGATTTCCCGCCCAAGTGGCGTCCTCTGACGATTCGCCGCGGCGCCAGAGCGTGCGACGGTGTCGCCCTCTGCGCTCGATCCAACACCATTTCGAACCGGATCTCGCTCTATGAGATGGAGCTTGATCAGAGAAACGAATTTCCTCCGACGCCAATCGTTATCGCCCGTACCCCATCTAGGGACATTTTTCACTGCCGCGGGCACACTTGCGCCCTCTCACGTGGCAGCGATTATCGAACTGATTTCACAGAAGGCTTCATATTTTTTGAATATTTTTTCACTCATTTCCACGCACTCTCACTCTTCACGCTTGTACGCATTTTCTAGGGACTTTCAACTAGTTACATTCGTGGTAATTTTTCCCCCTAGACTTGAGCATTTTTCTGAAACTAAAAAGTGTTTTTCACAATTTCATTTATGTTTTTTTTTAGCTTTTTGCTGGTTCGAAACTTGTTCATTTTTTTGTGAAAAAAAATCCCCAGAATTCCTAAGAAATCGCTAGATACTAATAAACCTTGTAGAAACTAATTTTGTTTATTAAATACTTGTTTTTTCATCATATGATATTCAATTCATGAAATTAATAAAGTAAATTGAAGTTAACAAAGTAAATTAAAAATATTACTGAACTAAAATCACCAGAATATTATTAAATGCAATTATCAATATATACTTGCAAGCGTCGTTACATAACGTTATGGTGGTGGGTTAATTATAATGATAGTCATTTTAATGACGCTATTTTCTCAGTCTTACAATAAATTTGACATAACGTCGCTTTATATTAAAGTTACGACGAAGATGAGATTTACTCATAAATTCCTTATAGGGCGAGATTGCCCTATAAGGCCCCTATAAGGGAGAGCATTACAAGCCCTACAAACGACTGATCAATTTCTACTAGGGCTATGTAATGATATTTGAGTAAACCTAAACAACGACTTTTCACTTACTTATTAAACAACATTCCAGATAATTTAACTTTTTTTTAGAAATTCTGTACTTTTCTGACAATTATATATATTTAAATTGAAAAATAAAAAAAAAATTTGCGAATTTTCAGTATCCATCAGCTAAAATATTGCTTGAGTTTCATGTTAGAAATAGAGCAACATTGAATGAAATAAAAATTCAAAATGAATTCGCCGACAAAGTTACGTTTTAATTTTTAATTACAATTCACTATTTAATTGAACTTTCATATGTGCGGCATCATGAAAGTAGCTTTGATTACGTTATTGATCTCCCAGCAACCGACGAACATTTTTTTCTCGGTACTTTCACATCTTTTTTTCCTCAAAATATAGCACAGGAAAGGTACAAATGAACGACGCGTGCAAGGTACGATTTTTTCCCTAGGAACATTAAACTAATAATATAAATACAATCAATAATGATAAACAAATCGTTTTAACTGATTCTGAGTTAATTTATTCGAACACAAATGTAATAACTATTAAAGTTTAATATTATACTAAATACATCACGCGCTCTATGGGTCACATTGATTTTAAATTTTCGTATCAATTACATATTATTGAATATTATTGCAGCCCTCACGGAAAATATATATTTTGGAAAAATAAAGAAAATATATATTTTTTCTATATGAAAAATAGTTCGGCAATAATGACTATATTTTTATTTTTATTTTTTTATAAATTCCATTATATAAATTTATAAAATATAAAACAAAATGTATTTTTCATATAAATTTTTATATAAAAAATATTTCTTGTATAAAAAATTTATAAAAAAACGGCAATAATGAGTATAAATTAAAATATATTTCAGTATGAATATATTATCGATCGTGAGAACTTATAATTAAAAATAATTAACAACTTTTTTATGAAATAGTATATCTGTTAATAAATTGAACATGATACAATTTTTTACTACAAGAGCAAATCAGAATCGCGAAAAAGATGACGAATAATGTCTCTGTCCACATGATAACAAGGCCAGTGAATTTATTTGTCTTATAATGAATATTTTTGAAAATCATTAAAACAAAACAAAATAGTCAGTCACTGAAAATAAACACAGGCTGCAATTCACGACCTCCCTTTTCTCTTTAAGATAATTCTAGTGACTTTTCAGTTTGTCTCAAATTCCAGTCATTATTAGTTTCTTTTCTTAGCTCAATACTGATTACTACTGATTACTAGTGATTTTATTATCAAAAAATAATCTCCTATTAGTTTCTGATATTTACTTAAAAAATGTACGAAGATCTTGTTGTCGGCTATTTTCGTATCGCTGAAATCGTCGCGCAAGTATTAAAACGCGAGCGTACATATGATGCATGGAGAACGAATGGCACATCTGTGCCGTTCACATTAATTATGCGTGCAAGCAAACTTTGTTTTGCGCGCACTCAAATATTACTGTCATTGTGAAGCGGTAATTTGGCGTTCGTCGGATCACGCAATCTTTCCGCCTATTTATTTAGTCGCCCACCCGATTCATTATTTACACAAGCCCACAATATCAGCATCAATACGTCAACGTGCTTTGAATTCTCTATCGCATATCGCATTTCACCCTACCATCACAAACGAAATGTTACAAACATGTCAAACAAAACATGTGCAATTAAGTCATTTTTTAAATACAACCGACAGATTTGTTTGCAACAATCACAATATTTAACAACTTCACGGGAACAAATACTTTTTATCACTTTTTTTTATTCACTTTTATGAATTTGAGAATTTATGAATTGAATCATGTAATGGTATCTTTTTAATTTTCATACTATCCCGCACGGGCAAAACTGTATTTTGAAAATATAAATAAAAATTTTTGTATGTAAAACATATTCTCGCAATAAGTATAATATTTGGTTTATATGTTTTTTATAAATTTCATTATTATATAAATTTATGAAAATAAAAAATAAAAAATATTTTGTATATAAAAAATTTAGAAAAGGGACAATAAGTATAATAAAATGAATTATATTTTAGCGGTTATATTTTCATCCGTGAGGGATACGATTGAAGAATTTTTTGTAATAAAAATCCGGCATTTGACCCAATTTGGGGAGCGTGAATTGTTTAAAAATTACTAAAATAAAAGACCGATAAGAAACATATTAAATAACCGATGGTTTTATTTCATGCGAGAGGAAACGAAGTAAATGTTTACATAAAAATGACGGTTCTGTGAATAGCATGTAAACAATAGAAACCACGTGAACGGTAATAGTTCATTTACCTTGACGTCTACTCTGGGCATACACGGAAGAGTCACAATTAAACGTAATGGGGAATGCATCAATGCATTAACTGTAATTAGAATGAAAATAGCATAAAGTGCAAGATAATTCGATTCAGTTTGTTTCCATACACTGAGAAATCGAATTCGTAAGAATTCAATTTTCTGCAACATATAACGTAATTATAAAGATGTATATCATACTTTCTGCAAATTTTTCGTAAGTTTTACAATGTACGTTGTTAAAATTTACAATTCTTGCGAATTCCGTTTCTCTGTGTAATTTCACATGTTTTCATAGGAATAATAACTAAACAAAAATAATGAGTTTGAACAGGGGAAATCTTTAGGTATTCCTAATTCTTTTAAAATTTTTATATCAAGTGCCTTTTTTCTGCTGATCGTCACACCAGCCGAGAGGGAATGTCTCTAATTTAAACTATAAACTAAATGAAAATGGAAGTTTTATTAGATGGAAAATTCAAACGCTTTAGCACAACTCGGCGAACCAGCACGAAGAATCGTGTTGCTTCGAAGGCTATTATTGTATCATGCTGCGTATCATTTCTTTATACGCGGCCGTAAAAACAGAATCATTAATTTACGTAACTCATGCAAATGTGAAAATGTCGACCTCGTTTTTCGACCGCTGGCCAAATTTGCTTTGTCATCTCTGAGTTTTGACAGTCTATTATTACGAATTATCAAGTTGAGCGTACGCTAGACTTCGAGTCTCGTTATGACAAAATCAAAAGGGAGAAATTTAAATGATTTGAAAACAAAAATTATTTTGTGTATTATCTTCAAATTGACAAGAAATAACTCAAATAACAACATATATAAATAAAATAAAACAAGTAAGTTTCAAAATTTATTTAACCCTTAACCCTTAAAACATGATCGTAGAGTAACAAAAATGCTATATTTTAGTTTTTTAGCACTAAAAAAAGCGAAATCTGGCAACAAACAAGTTTTAACTTTTTTTATGTTTTTTTTTGCATTTTTTCCAAATAAAGTCCAAAATTTTAAATCCAAAAGTGTATTTAAAATGATCTTCGGAAAAAATCCAACGAACTAAGTACCGAGAAGTATATGATACAATGAAGCTAGTTGTAGAAAACGTAAAAAGTCTACAAAAATGTAGACAAAATCAAATATCATACAACGCAGGCTTAAGGGTTAAACATTTTTAATTTTGTATTTCATTTCTTTAATGAATTTTGAATAGGAACAAGTTTTTTTTTACAAAATAGATGCGTTAATTGACGCAATGACTTGTTTGTCGAGTTCAATTAAGCACAACAGGTGAAAATTGTACGCGATAAATTGAACAAACCATCAAACTGCGATTAGTCAATAAACAGTACAACAATTGAATTTATTCAGTTTCACGTTTTTTAACAGTTTTAACAACCAGAAAAATAAGTCTATCAAAAACATTCTATTCCCAAAATCTGTTCAACATTACATTATTCCGCGTCTTATTTCTTCGTCAATTCACCGAAGTTTGGCGGGAAATTTGAATTTGAGAATTTTATTTTCAATTGCCATTATTGAGGATCTTAATAATTGTTAAACGTTAATGCTGTAATCGCATCGGATATATTTATTCATCAATTGGCAACCACCGTGCGTTATATAATGTAATAATCTTATTATGGTAACTGAACGATACGATTCAATCGCGTGGATTGGTTATATAAATTCAAACCATTTTTCACTGTGAATTTGCACACATTGTTCCTTAGATGCGAAGCCTAAAAATGTCCGACCTCTATTTATATTGTTTTCCGACGGACGCGCATCATTCGTTGAGCTAAATTGATGCACGCAAAACGTCAATGCAATTTGCAAACTTCATCAAATGAATTTAAATCCTGCTCGAGAACACTTAACAATTTTTACGCCTCAATATCGTAAGAAACACTTCGTTAAGATTTTACAAAGCGACAAAACAAATTACGAAAGAAAAATGTTTGCAGTTGCAGAAATCATTATAACTACGAACAAGTGAAATTGTCACTTTGAAATTCAATTTGCTGCTGGGAGATTATTTTTTGATAAACGATTCTTTTGACATGAAATTTATGTCGAGGAAAAAAAAATGAGTTCCCTGTTTAAATTTCTGGATACTCAATGTGAAATATGATTCATTTGTAATGAGAAATCCCCTTGAAGTTGAAGGCAACGAAATTTGCGTAACATAAATATTGTCCGGCATATTGTGAACAAGCTTGTGAACTGAACACTTGTCAGATCAACAAACCTTTTTTCTATTTAATGTTGCTCATCCGATTTTTTTTTATTTTTCTACATATTTTTATCAAATAAACAAACTGCAATTTACATCTTTTTTCAGCTACTTGGTTTCGTATTAAATTAGTTTGGAATTTGAACTACTTTCAATTAAAAAAAGAATGAAAATTCAAGAAACAATCGAAATTATAAATAGAAATGGCGAATAATTGATGGATATGTTGAAAAGGTCGATTGGAACATGTAAACTTGATTTAAAAGTGGGAAACACGAAACAACATGCGTCTGCCGAAATCGCGGCAATACTACTTATTTTTCTTTCGTCTTGAATTGGTCTTGTGAAATAAATTGTTTTAAACTGTACGATGAAATCCACCCTACCCCTCTCAACCCTCTGAATCCAGATTGTAACCAAATAGAATTTGAAATTCCAATCGAATCCAATTAACAATGAATAATGAAACCAAAAATGAAACGCCGTTTCGTCTGTTTTCTTCCAATTTCACTGATTTTGTTTCAAATTATTTGAAAAATTCTTGAATTGTTTTACTATTTTGTTTGTTAATTAATAGTTCGTACGGAATATTTTCTGCCTAATTAATGTCGCGATCACAGAATACATCCATCGACGTGATGAACTTTCGTCGAATCGATTTTCAACCAATATCCAGAAACTTTTTTGTTCAATTTGAGCACACTTCAAGTTGCTGATACAAGCAAAAAACCGAAGCGCTTTAACATCTAAAATAATATTTAAAATCTGAAAAAAATTACACGAAAAAAAAGCATTAACATTTTTTTTCAGGTTTTAATTACTACAAGAAAATTGAAAGCAAAATTTGATAATGCTTGAATTTTAATTCTGAATTTTGTTTTTGTAATAATTGAATGATTTAATAATTGAAATTATTTTGAAATGCAATGTCCAAATTGGAAACAGAATAATAATTTTGAGTTACATCAAATTTCAAAGATGCATCTTTATTAACAACTGAATTGAAGAATTCACGCTCGTTTGCTTTCTGTAGTTGATTATAAATTGAAGATAATCCATTTTCCGTTCAGTGCAATATTAATTGAATGCAACAAGCATCCAGGAGTACTGAGAAACAAAAAAATTGAGTTGAGATTATTGTGCGTAATCGCAATGCTCAGATGAGAGAACGTAAAAAATTGTTTCACAGAGACATTCGATTATTCTGCGATACTTAATCATTTTCGCGTAATAATGAAAATCATAAAACAACGAAGGTAAATTCCAAAATCCAATTACTGTATAAATGCATTACAAATGCATTATAAATTACTAGTTTTTTGTTTCATTATTTTTTCAACATTTTCACTTAATCGTTACTTAATTGCATAACAATTAATTGTTAATTGTTTATATTTCAAAAACGAATTGTATGTATAATTTCCACCAGATTGCAATGTTTTGCCTTAAATTTGCGATTCTCCCATCACCTCGGCTAACTGACAACTAAATTCGAAACTTGGCACTTGACGCTCAACCACCACTTTGTCAAAACCACAAAATAAACCGCAATCCCCACTTCCAAGTCGAACCCGCAAAAAGCTGAAATTGTTAATATTGCAAGAACAAAACTAATATTGCTTTCTCGTATTTTTGTTCAATAATATTTACATGGATTTGTGTGCACACATACAACTCAATATTTAAGCGCGCTCGCGCAAAGGCTCTAGCTGAATCTACAACCAGGTTCACGGTCAAAGTTCGCACTACGAGCGTCTCAAAACTGCTAGATGCGAGTTTGTATGATTTATGTATGCGCGGTGACTAAGCTGCTCGATTTCTAATTTATAAAAGTTCATACTAAGTATACATAGTACGAAATTCTATAAATAGAACAAAATTTCCGGGCTTTATCCGCAAAATGTGGACCAGTGTGTGACATCATGTGTTACTCTTCAAAGCATCTCCCACATCAATGTGGAAAATTGTCCCACATTTGTGTGTAGATTAAGTGTGCCCATCTTAGACACGACGTGTTACGATTCTCTATAACCACACAACCGTTACATTTTCCACACATCGTACACATTATGCCACATTGTGTACCACATGCGAAACACGTCGTGACACATTCGTCTGTTTCATCTCGAACAGCATTTCCTGTGAGAATCACATCCACATCCGGTTAGCACTCGGAAAGATTCGCTCGTTTTTTTATGCGTCCCTACAAGAACCGTGTAAACAAACACACAATGACGCAGAGAGGCACGTTTAGCGAGGCACTTTTTAATGCCCGAGTTGAGATGAGTGCACACGAATCAGGTGTTTGCGTACCAGGGGTGTAGCACAGAGGGGGGAGCCCCCCGCAAAATGGAGCCTCGTCCGGATTGATGAGACAAACAAGCGCGGACGTTGCCAAGCACGCGCGCACTCCGGAATAAAGAGTACCAACGCCGTCGTATTGACGTTGACGGCGGCCGCGATCAGACTGACGCTTCGATACCACCCGAGAACGCGCGCCTCGCAGTGACGTAGCACCCGTGAAAGCGGCTTTTGCGAGGGCGCTAGAGAGGGGGCGCGCCGACCCACCAGCCAGAGTGTTTTGTGCAAATTGGGTCAGAGCACCATCCTTCTCCTGTAACCGGCAACCCCAAGTAACCCTGTCTTTTCCTCCAACCCGGCACGTTTTACCTGCACATTCTGTAAAGTACATCAAAAAACCACTTTTCAATGTTTTTTTTGTTTGGTTCACTTTTCATTATAAAAATGATTATAATTCTTTTTAATTTTTTCTTGACATTTTTCCCCAGGCAAAAAGAAACATATGCAGCATATATGCCACATATATACCGCATATATGGAAGTCGCCATATATGCTGCATATATGGAATTCGCCATATATGCTGCATATATGGAATTCGCCATATATGCAAGAATATGTGCTGTATATACGTCACATATATGGCACATTTATGCCACATATATGTCGCATATATGTCTGCATATATAAAATTTTTACTTGGGCCACTTTCGACGAAAAACTTGGATTTTGCTGTAAAACGTATCTTACAGTATTTGAATTTTGAATTTGATACAGGATGCCCGTCAAAAAATGTGGTAGGAAGTTCCAAATGCAAGCATTTTTTTTCTCTGAATTTTTTCTTTTTTATTTTTAAATTTGATGTTGCTTTTCTGGTAAAATGTATGGCATAAAATATAAAGCATGAAAACAAATTTTTCAATCAAAAATGAAAACTAAAAATGTCATTTGTAGAATACTGAATGTATATAAAACTATAGTTTTATATTTTATTTCAAATCGAATGCTTTGAAACGCACAATTATGCATTGTTTTGTTCTTTTGTACACGAACAATTTTCACAAAGACTTGAGCTTGAAATATTGTTAGATCAAATGCAGAAAGGAAGTCATGTTATATAAACAATTTATGAACAGCAATATGAAATTTCGAGGAATTTCTATTAAAATTTTTTTCTGATTTTCAAAAGTATGTTATAAAAACCTTTTTTTTTAATAATTTGCCAGTACATTTTGAATTATACACTCAATTTTTCTTTGTGATGAAATATCGGCAATTTCAAACATGATATTAAAAAACAACATTTTCAGCAACGAGTTTAACTTTCATTCATTATGCAAAAAAGAAAAAATCGCAACAGTTTTACTTCAATCGAGAGTTACATTTTCAAATGAGTCTTACGTGAAATGAAAAGAACTAAAAAAATTGAGCGGGACCATGGACGTATTTCAAATTGACAGCTTGAGAGTTTCTAATTAATTTCAATTTTTTAAATGGTTCTCTTAAAAAAGTGAAACGAATGAAAAAACTTTTGTAATCTCAATGAATTTTCTTCTTCTATTATTCGGCAAACTTTTTTGTGGTCATATAAGGGAAAGGGAAATTGCGCGAGATCACGTAGTAGACGTAAAATTCGATTTAATACTTTTAATTTGTGCAACTTTCTGTAAACAATGTTAACCCAGAAGAGTGAAATGAAAGGAAATCAAGTTTCATTTATTTCCCACTCATTTTTTCGTGAAACAAAGGAAGAATATAACAATGTTTCGAACTATACGAAAATTTTATTGATCGAAACTGCTCGCGAGTATGACTTCAATGTTCAAAAATAAATAAGGTTAATTGAAAGTTAATCTTAACTTTAAAAATTTGTTCGATTGTCTTCTTACTTTACAAAAATGTTGAATAGCTTGTAAAATTATGAAATTCAGAATGTTTTCTCATCTCAGTCTGTCCAACTTTTTAATTAAAAATATGTTCTTCTTGTTTAGCTCGATTGTAGCTAAAATCCGACATTGGAAACAAAATTTTATACAAGTTTTGATCACCCAGAAGTTGATGTTAAACTTGTCATCGTCATCCCAAATAGCTAACTCATAATCCGATCACGCGTATAAAAAAAAGTGATTCGCCAGCGTAACAAAATTTCAGCAGTCACAAATCTAAATCTAATTACAAAATTCACATTTAACTCATTCCGTTTAATCAAATTTTAAATTTCTCACCAAAATGGTGGCGTGAAATTTAAATATTTGATTTAACAATCAATTCGGAATCTTTTGGAAAAAAATATAAATTTGTCTGATGAATGAAAATTAAAAGTTTTCATCAAAATTTTGGCGCGAAATTCAAAAGATTGATGCAGTAATCAATTCATATAAGTACGAAAAAAAAAGTATGACAATACAAATGTTATATCCTTAGACTTATGGTATTCTGAGTGACGCGAAAGTGGCTGCCAACTATTCAGAATAGCTAACTTTATCAAATACTATAGAACTTCTTGAAGTATGCCATCGTTAGAACGGATGCGTGAAATAAGTAAGCAAACTTTGAATGTCATCAGACAATAGAAAAAAATGTGCAAAAGAAAAAAAAGTACACATTAGAAACAGACTCATGTTCCAAGTAACTTTTGAAGTTTCACTAAAAAACATATATATGCGAAGAGCAGAATGTCCTTGTGACAGATAAAATATGATAATAAATTATATCGAGGATAAAATACGAGAATTGGTCCCTAATGAAGGCTTTTGCAAGTGCAAAGAAGCAAATGAAAAGGAGAGAAAAAACGGGCAAATAGTGCACTGTAGCATTATTGGCTGTAATACTCTTCTTGGAAACTTTTTAACGGACTTATCATCGATTCTCATCAACTGCACTTTGGCAAGACGTCGGTGTGAATGTCAAACGATGATAGGATTACAGAGTACAAAACGAATTATCGTCTTTTTTTCTCTAGGATGCTAATTTCCCTATTGCATTTTCGAAACAAAAAAGTGTACATTTATAAACCATTCATTTCAAATGCAACAAACTTAAAAACAAAATTAAAAAGCAGTTGCAATTCATGTTTCTCATTAAACAAAAATTACAATTTGAAACGAATAATTTGTTTACAAAACGGAAAAAAATTAACTGAAACAACATAATAGTTTTGAACGTGTTGCACAGATGTCAAAAATTCGGATTCCAATAAAACTTCAAAGGATGTACGAGGTCACGAAGAAGATCGGGAAAAAAAAATCAATTGTAGGACTGGAAAGTGGTCTTCGACAGGTCAGAAAACTTTTTAACCACAGTTAGAATACTTTTTTCTGATTTTTAAAGCACACACAACTTTCGTTTTGTTAAACGACATTTTTAGTGTCCCGAAAAATTCATTATCATTCATTTTTTCGAATGAATGAAATTTACTGAATTTTAAAAATTGAATTAATAGTATATTATGCACCAACGAAAATCTAGGATTATGACACTGTCATTTTCGAGTACCGTAAAAAAATTATCCTAACGTTTTTTTCCCCATAAATACCAACTGCCCAAATAAAATTTTTTTTGTGTCCATAAATGTCACATAAATGGATCATAAATGGTACATATATAAAATATAAATGGCACATATATGCAACATAAATGTTACATATATGGTTCCATATTTGTGACACATATGGCGATCCACCTAAAAAATCCATTTATGTGCCATTTATGCGGCATATACGGATCCATATATGTGGCATTTATGTCTCATAAATGGGCCCATATATGGGCCATATATGTATTTAAATACATAAGTCCCATTTATGTTCTATGTATGTGCCATTTATGGACCTATATATACATTTTTACTTGGATGGGTATTAAGTAATACAAAAAATTGGCAGATACAATATATTAACATTATAATACTATAATATGTTATAAACAAATAATAAACTCTTTACTTCTATAAAGATTTATTTATATTTTTACTTTACTTTACTTTACAATTTTTTTTATTCCATATTCATATCTGTGCTGACAAAAGTCAACAGACTATGAAATTGAACCAGATGAGTTAAAAGAAAAAGCGTTAGATTATTTAATAGTAAAAGCTTTGTATTTCTTAACGGTAATAAATAAAATAAACTCGGATCAGTTTACAACGCGACCGTCTGTTTTCCATCGTTTTATTTCGATCTGCCAAATGAAATGAGAGCTTCCGGAATAGATGTGCAATCATACTGATTTTATACAATGTAAAAATAGAAAACAAATCGAGAAGAGTTGTGAAAATGTTTCCGAAGAGCTCTATAACTTTAAGCAGAATTCCTCATGGTAGAACTTTTCATCTTCGATTTTAATAAATTTACATCCCGAGATATAACGACATGGAAGTTTATTTTTCATCTTGTATTTTCTTTCTTTGAGAAATTGTCCTTGTTTGAAACACCCTGTACACTTGTAGAACAAAAGTACTTTTTTCTTTCAGCGTTTCCATTCGTATGGAAACGCCATACCCGGGAAAAAAATGTCCATGTCTGATCAGACAAAATGTTGTATGTTCATGTCTGTTCAGACATAATTATACACAATTACATTCAAACTTATTAAGATACATTTTAGAAAAGTGTGCTAAATCATACATAAGTTTGTCTGATCTTGTCTGTTTGTATAAAACTCT
>JAPYZS010001476.1:10228-50301 GCA_030522925.1 Trissolcus japonicus | reverse complement strand
CCAAAAAGTGGCATTTGTTGTCAGCTGATAAGAAGACACGGCAGTTCCTCTGACATTTTTTTTCTTACTTGGCCAGAGACACTGCCGTGTCTCCTGAAATAGAAAAATTAAAATATACAAATTAAAATATAAAAATTAAAATATCAAAATTAAAATTTAAAAATTAAAATATAAAAATCAAAATAGAAAAATTAAAATATCAAAATTAAAATATCAAAATTAAAATAGAAAAATCAAAATATCAAAATTAAAATTTAAAAATCAAAATATCAAAATTAAAATAGAAAAATCAAAATAGAAAAATTAAAATATACAAATTAAAATATCAAAATCAAAATATCAAAATTAAAATATACAAATTAAAATATCAAAATTAAAATTTAAAAATCAAAATATCAAAATTAAAATAGAAAAATCAAATTTGAAAATTAAAATATAAAAATCGAAATATCAAAATCAAAATTTAAAAATTAAAATATAAAAATCAAAATATCAAAATCAAAATATCAAAATTAAAATTTAAAAATCAAAATAGAAAAATTAAAATAGAAAAATCAAATTTGAAAATCAAAATATAAAAATCAAAATATCAAAATTAAAATAGAAAAATCAAATTTGAAAATTAAAATATAAAAATCAAAATATCAAAATTAAAATAGAAAAATCAAATTTGAAAATTAAAATATAAAAATCAAAATATCAAAATTAAAATATGAAAAAGTTAATATACAAATGTTGTACCTTTTTTGAATGTTGAAAAAAACACCCTTTACTGTATAAAATTTTGATTACTGTGACCTGTGACCTCGTTACAGACAGCATTGTTTTAGAAAAGTTTTTTTTTTCATCTTGTAAGAAGTCTCGTCATCTTTGAAAATATCCTTTTGACTTTTGTGATAAACGTTCCAGAAGAATCTAGAACAAAGTAAAATGTGGAACCGAGTATAGGTATATAAATACAGTCGCTAAGACTAGAAGTGGCGACTGAGGCTTCTTTCACGTCATCCGCACCTGCTCTGAAGAAAAATTTATGCCCACAAGAATTTATGTCGTCAAATATTTATGGGAACAATGTTAACGATTGACCTTTTTCAAATTTACGAAAACACGGAGCATAATTTAAGGCGTCAGAACAACCCGTACGTGTTACAGCGATTTAATCACTTACACAAAACAAAACTTTTGATGACTTCTAAAATTGAAAGGTCGACTCTCAACCCGAGTTCTCATAAAAAAAGTACACCGTAATTGCTTGTCTAACAATTATAAACCAGCTGAACGTCATTAATTAATAGATGATAAAAAATTAAACTTCCCGTAGATCAGAGCGTAAACATAATGCTGTTCATTTTCTCATCTTGGAATGTGCGAGGAAGCTGATTCTCACAACCGATGTTTTACATGTTAAAAAGCGTCGGCGTACTTTCGTTTCCATATGACTTTGAACTTGACCTCGCTACCTTTAACAGCACCGCCTGTTTTGATACGAGCTCTGTTAACAATCGGCTCGTTTGAACATGTCGTAAGAAAAGAAACGACTTTTTTACCCCCCTCGAATGGGAACACTTTTTTTTTCACCATTAAATCATCATCATTTTCCAAGTTCGACATTTGCTGACCTGGATGGTCGTAAATTTTTAAAACTGATGAGTGCAAAATTGATGGCCTGAGAAAAATGTGGCTTATCAAAAGGGAAATTTGATAGCTGCGATAAATATTGGTTGAAAATCGACGAGGGGGTCAAAGGTCACTTCGTCGCGTCGACGCCAAGCGGTTGAAAGTTATGGGCTTTTAATTAACGAGACCGCACATCTGAAACAGTTCGTTGGCACTCGGAGAGCGTCAGTTACGCTTCCAGTGCTATCAAGTTTATGCGAATTGCGAAGTGTCGGCGACCTTTTAATCTTTTTTGACTGGCTGAGATAATTACGAACGATTTAAAAGATAAAAAACGACTTCTCAAGATGGAATGCAAATTGAAACAAAAATTAATTTTCACAAAATGATTGGATTCGATATTTTCTTTTTGTTTACCTATTTATTGATTGATGGAGTGTCAAAAGTTGAACAATTTTAATATCGATCAAGTGTCAAAGATCAACAGTAACTTTTGAATCGCGCTGCTAATGCGCCAGGGAAAACTGACATTATTTATTAATGGGAAAGCTTTGTAATTCCAACGGTTGTTATTGGTGTATATGAACTATTATTAAACATAATACACGGCCTCAGAAGTGAAATTTGATAATAACGACTGAACCGATCGCGGAGATTTCCTTTCAGGAATTGAAAAACTCAACGATGCGATTATTTAGTTACAGTTTATTTATAGAATTATACATTTTATTGAATGTTGAAATTATGTTTAGTATCCAAAAAATAGTTTGCAAATATTTATTCCAAAAAAATTTTTTTTTAAATCAGGTGATTAATTTTGTCATTTCTTTTTTGTGTCAAAATGTTTAATAATATATAAGAAACTGATTTTTGTTTTGTTTTTTAAATAACATTTTTATCATCATTTATTTTTATATAGCATGCGATTCATTTTGTAAACGACATTTATAAGAAACAAATTTTTCCGCGACACTGAAATAGGTACGGGGAAATTAAATTTTTTCCGAACAAAACAGAGAAGATATCTGGATTTGTTTCCGGTGGCTGCAGCATAGATTAGCAAATTACTGTTAACCGTTTAGCGTTTAATTCAATTCCTTTTAGTAACTAGACCGTGGCCGAATATGGTCTATGCTCGGCTTAAGTGATTATCCAATTACACATCAAAATAATTAATTCCACGTTTTTGTGATGCAATTATTTTATATAATTATGACTAAACAAGTAAATTTCATAATTAATCAACGTCGGTGAAAAAAAAAAAAGAAAAAACGATATGAGATGTTTATTCACCTCTCATCTCATGTTAGACAGAAATCCATCGTTCCGAAATATTTTCACTCATTAGTTTGTTTCTTTGTTTCAGGTATGTAAAACGAACACGTTGAAAGTTAAAGTCCAGAGATCACTGGGACATCGCGTGACTGGTGGCCAACAAAAATGATCGGCTTTGGCCCAGGTACGTGCGAATGCAAACACGCGCCTTTATTTTGCAAGTTCCGCGTGTTTTTTTTTCGTCGGTCAGTCTACAAATCGGTCGGTGCTTTACATCACATGATATCTTGAAAAAGAAAAGAAAAATATGAAGATGACGAAAATGAAAATATGAAGAAAACGAAAAAAAAAACGAAAGTTCCTTTACTCGTTTGTTCTTTTTCACTTTGAAGAGTGCCTGCAACACCGTTCCGATGACTTGACAAAATGTCCCGCTATTTTCTATGTCATCCTTCATTACCATTGAATTTTTCTCCGATGGCCAATATTGACACTGGGATGATATATTCTCTCCTCATTTCGTCCCAGCTAATTTCGCTCAAGTTTTACACACACCATATGCCAAAGGTGTGCGAACGCTTTCCCTTTATCTCAACAAATGATAAAAATATGTTTAGCACTTGAATGGAATTCAAATGAAACAATTTCGTGCTCCAATGATTTCCAGAGCTAATTTTAATTCTGGAATCGAAATCGAATAGTTGAATTGAAAAAAAATTCAAGCAAAAAAAAAAAAAAAAAAAAAAAAAACAAAACAAAACAAAATTTAAAAAAATATTAAAATTAAATGAAAAATTTTTTTTCAATTTTGTTTTCGTACAGATATAATTGAATAAACAAATTAAATATATCTGCTGTATTCATAGAGAAATACATATATATGTATATATTTTGATTTCCGTTTGCGTGCTAAGCATAAGTAAGTTGGATTTAATCCGTAGATGGAGGTCGTGCCTGAACGATAAAAGGTGGCCATAAATTCAAAAAGTTCGCTGGGTCCCGTAACATCGTTATACAATATTCAGAAGTGATTTTTGTCGAGAAGTCGGGATTGAGTGCTTGAAGAACGTTTAAATGTTAACAAGCGGCCATTACCTCAAACAAGCCCGGTGGAATTATTGTAAATCACTCGTATGAAATTGATACATATCGCGGAACACTTTTTTTTTCTCTTTCTCACATAACAATGAATGCGCGATGAAGGCATCCTTTCCCCGCGCGACTCATCAAATTGCAACCAATTTGCTCGCACCAAACGTTCCCTTATTTATCTGCACTCACATCAGACGCGCTATGTTGACCAACTTGTCCTACCATAATTTGGCCACATTAGTACGCCGCCTTTCGTCCGATTTATCTCCAGCAGACATCTTGCCCATTTTTTTTTTTGCTAGGTCACGCACATTCTGGGGGATTCCTTAAAAAAAAATTTGACCTCCGATTCTTCCAATTTTCGCGCATCGAAGCTGAAATTTCCAAAACGATGTCATACTTCCGGTATTTATAGATCCAGATCGCTATTTCTGGTATTCTATGTCACAAACGAGGTTGCGACGCTCGCCAACGGTCTCTGTCGTTCGCGAATGAAAAAAGCCACGGCAGAAATTAAAATTGTCCCGTTCGAGTCGAAGTTTTTGCGGTGTTTAGATTTTGCACAGTGCAAAATGCGATTGCGGAGAGTCCTAAAAATAAAGGGCGCTCAAGCGTGTTTGGAGCGTGAAGCAACATTTGGTGCACATACCAGTCCGAAACCATAGAATGTGTGGCGCGGTTAAAAATAAGTAGAAATGTTGTACTAGGTGGAATATCAAATTCATCGTCAGGATGTATAATTTGTTGCTCTGATTTCGGTTGTCAAGATAAAGGCGTTCCATCGGACAGGCGACAGTCAGGTGACACTCTCCAGATTGGTCCATGTTAAGCTGGAAAACAACCAGTATGTATATCAATCAATAGGGTCGAAAAGAAAAGAAAAGGAAGATAAATTGGAGCGTAAAAGAGATTTCTAACGATTATGGTTAACGGTTGGATTAGTTGTTGGTTTAGAAAAACAAAGCCGGTGTAAACGACTGGCGTGAAGTTGGCAAGTATCTGGTTTGCCGAAGCCATAGCCGGCACGGTAATAAATCGTTTCATTCCTTAATCGCATTTCTCAATGCTGTTACTTATTCGATACAATTGTGCACGTAAGAAACACCGAAAGACCAATGAGGAAGTGATAGGATTTCACATTTCGATAGTCAGGCTTGTAACCCAATCTGATCGCCAACACCAAATCTTGGGCTGTTTTTTTTCCTCTCTTAAAAAAAATGGGACACTAATTTAATTTTCATTTGGTGTGCTCGTTTCCTCCCTGATGAAAATGATGAATGGTCAAGTTATTGAGATGTCCAACGTAAAAATTCTATGAACTGTGTTGTTCACTTTGATACTAAACTTAATCGGTCGTTTTTGAATGAAATGCCTTGGTGAGTCGGGTAATTGTAGAAAGAGAGCGCACGATAACGATCGGATGATGCGTGCGGAAATCAAACGGTGCGTTTTGCCATATACTTCACGTGCGGAACTCATCTTCAATTCAAAATTTAACTAACGAGCTAATAAACGCAATTGGTTTTGCAATTTTGGACACTCAAATATTTATTTTCATTTTAGTTTTTTAAACTTGTATTTAAACTTGTTTTATTTAAACTTGTTTTATTTAAACTTTAAACTAAATTAAAATGTGAATAAAATCTGTATTACAAATTTATCCTGGCCTGTCCAGTTTGCCAGCCACTTCCCTGGCAGTGAGCACCGTGTTACAATCTTTATACACATTATGTGTGCATATATTCATTATCTAAATTGAAAATACAATTCAATGAAAAAAGGAATTCACTATGAGTAAGTTTACCAAAAAGCGTTTAATTTTCATTCGGTGGTATGGTCAAGTGGATATGCCACTGTTTTGTCACCTCGGGGTCTCGGGTTCATTTCCCGGCCCAAGAAGAATTTTTTTTTAATGGAATTTTTTTTAAATATATTGCTCTACTTGTTAATAATTGAAGAGATGACTTTATAATAAATAAAAAATTATTTATTTAAATTAATGATTTATTTTTATTTTACTTGTGAATTATAATTTTAGGTATTTTTGAGTCGACATTTATCAAATATCCAAATTCAAAGCTGATTTAAGTGAGGGGTTTGACTTTGCCAAACAGTTGGGAAACAGTTAGTATAATTTTTTTGTTGCAATTGCGCACGGTCATTCATTTTCGGAGTCTTTGAAGACTCGCAACTCTCGGGGGACGCAAGTCATGATTTAATTTTAAATTTTTCGTCGCTTTGTTCGTTTTGAACACTTGGGTCTGAAATAGTCCTAAGTGCGCTTAGACGAAAAAACAAAAACAAAGCAGTCGACATGCAGAGTTGGTGTTCGTACGTTGTCTACAAGCGAAGGACAATAGAAATGCAGATTATTGACTCGTTACGGCGGATGGATGAATCATATTTTGATGTTGATTCGAACACAAAGCGGCCTTCCGGACTGTTGCAGCGGTTTCTCAACCGCGGTTACGCTCGGATTTGCTTCACTTTTCTTCTCAGGAAATCAGCGTTTCTTGCACTGGTTTTAAACAAACGAACTTATGAGTGTTTGCAAGTTTTGTCAAGCCGGATGTTGCAAAAAATTGTCCTATTCAGTGAATGCCTCTCTCATCTTGCAAGCATCTTGGTGAAATATTTGTCACGACCTGGATGAGATGGAAAAAAATTTTACAAATTTGTATATAACAGTTAGAGAGGAAGAAATCTTTGAAAGTATTTGTGGATCGGATGGTACATTTTTTTAATAACCGACAAATTTATGAAGATTGATTGGTCCTGTTTGTACGATTGAAATTGAATTCGATCAATCAATCATCGAAACCTGAATTGTAATGAATTTGTGAGTTTATTTTTGTGCCAATACAGTCGCAGCTGCGTTAAAAGCGACGTTTTTAAAGTCTACTGAGAATACGTCAAGCAACGCGGGTGTTCAAAATAGACATTAAGCGCAATGCAATGAACTCATATTCCGTGCTTTAGCGTTTGATGTAGGAATTCAATTGCCCTCTTTAAAGTGTAAGAAAGTCCGTTATGGAAATTTTTTATACTTCAATCTCAAATGATATTTTAATAACAGCCGACGATTGAAAAAAAACAATTAAAACCCCAAATTCATTAACAACAATTTTTAATAAACAAAAATAATAAATACTTTAGACAAAAATCGAAATATAATTTTTGTATTAATTTTCAATCCTCGGGTTAATTAGTTATTTTAAAAAAATTGCAATGAAATACTATATGAACATGTGTCGATAGATAAGATTTTATAGGAAAAACCAGCTCCACAATCTATGATTTGTCTCTTTAAAAACAATAACTGTCCACTTTGCATGAATTGTCACCGAATATTAATTATATCTGATACGAATTTTATCGAAAACGGATAGAAATGTATAAATAACCATTGAAATTATCGAAGGAAAGATCTTTAGCTGTTTAATCGAGCATCATGACTAACATTTTATTTTTTCCGTGATTACGACTTAATGTATGATGGTGTCGGGCGTGTATCGACCCAAGACTGTCACTTTGCTAAGCGAAACATTCTAGAAATATTTTCTCGTCTTCACAATTTTATTTCGTTCAAAAAGAACAATTCTTGATTAATAATAATTAAAAAAAAACGTTTCTCAATTATTAATTCAATTATTTTTATTTTACGATCAATCTTTTTTAAATCAATTAACAAAATTATCAAATTATCTGTTGAATTTATTTTAAATTAAAAAATATTATTTTTCTTGATTGGACTCAAATCCAATCTAAATTGAAATTAAATCCACAACTGAAATTAAACTCTAAATTAATTTAGAATAATCTAAACTACTCCATCAACAGAATAAGAACACGTTATTTAATTGAAGTACATTGTAAGCAACGTTGGCAGCGTCGCGCTGCCAACGAACAAGCAATGCAATTTTTTTTACATGCAATCATTATATATTACAAGATCATGTCGAATTCCCCGTTGGCCGACTGTCAGCAATTAAGTTGTGCAAATGGCTTGCGAATAAGAGCCGAGAAGTAGAAGCCCTCGAGCCATTTGCATAATCGCTTTCACAATGCAGATAGAAGAAGCGCTTAATTAGTTGACCCCTGACGGTAAGCAGAAGATCGTTCAATGCCTCAACAACAATATTCAGTCACGCGTCTCAAAATAGCCGCAGGAATTTTTCAAATCCGAATTCTTCCTTTCATTTTTTTTTGTTCATAGCATTTGCTTGATTCGAGAGAAAGAAGACGTGAAATTAAAAATAAAGAAAACCAATTTAAATCGGCAACTATTTTTTGTTGTTCTGCGCACAAATTTATGCCAAATAATATATACTCAAGTCATGCTTGATGATATATTTTTTTACTTTGTGAAAAAGAAAGTAAACAAGATAGAAAAATAATAAATAAAACGAACTCTGGCAGGATCATTTTTGTAAACAAAACTTTTTTTTATAAACAATTAGAAATATATATATTTATTTGTATATTTATAAATAAAATAAATAAATAAATAGATATATATTTATGTATATTCGAAACATTTCCGTAGTAGATTTGACAGACTTGTAGAAATCGTGAAACGTTTGATGGGGATTACATTAATCATATCTCGTATGTTGTCTAAGTGACTGCAGACTGTATCAGCATTATAATTACACCCGAGCTAATTATGCGTCTCGTCATTGTCAATGAGCAATTAAGCAATAACCGCTCAGACCCGGCGTTTAATAGTTTCACAATGAAAAAAAAAAACTTCTAAACTCGACGAAAGCAAACGTTTTTGTTCAATGCGGATTGTTGTAACCGGTTAGGCAATACTTTCTTTCATTGCGCCTCGTTATAGGCTTCTCGATTGTTTTTCTCTGAGGCAACCTCTCTTCCTGTCAACGTCATCTGTCTGTCAACGGGGCCGCAATTTTTGTTTCCTCCCCCCTCCCCGACCTGTCGATGGTTTCACTTCTCCGAACAAGAAGAGAATGCAAAACACACCCTATTCTAATTTTACATGGGCATAGCAAATCGATTCTCACGATGGAGTGTTCGTCTAGGTCTCGTAAACGCTCGGAACATTCACTGTATCGGTGTTCCCCAGTTGTACGACCATATAAACATTATTCGAATGCATTGCGGGTGCGCAAAAATTCCGCCGCAGCGCTTCAGGCGCCTCGCAATCGCCGAGGATGGTGGCGCCACCTGGATGGTGGCGCCATTCGTGTTTTCTAAGAACCTCGTTCTCAGTATCGATAATGGATGAAAATTCCTACCTTACCTTCAGACAATAACAAATAGAATAACAAAAGAATGTTAAAATCAAATCACAACAAAGAATTAATTAACTCAAGCAATTAGAAATTAACTATTAATTCATTATTAACTGCAAATTTTTTTTTTCAATTCAGTTTATAATATTTATGAATCTCTTATCTTTCTTTGGTTTGATTGTTTCATTAATTGATGAATTTAATTGGATTTTTTTTCATCTTCCAATGAAAAATTGTATAGTGTAATTTTATTTATTTATTATTTTTTTTTTCAAAACATTCTTTCACACTTTCTGATTTTGTTAAATTATTTTATTGGAGGAAAAAAAAAAAGTTGCAACAGACTCTTAAATTTACTGTTACAAAAAGTTCAGTTGGTGCGCGTGAAATGAAATTCATTGTCGATCAAATTTATGGCCCATATATCGATTTCGCAAAGAAATTGATGCGTGTGAACGAAAAAAACAACAATATAATATATATACACCAAACCCGCGAGGCGCTTTCTAGTCGGTGATTATTGCTTAATTGCGCCTTACAAGATTAACGTCGACAATAACGCCCGAACAATGCGAACAAAAAAAGCCCGTCTGGACAAATTGTTGCAATTGGCTTTGACATTGTCGACTCCGCTACACGGTGTTATTAAAGTGAAACTGACGGAAAAATTAAAAGCTTCCTTTCCGCGCTTGCTATCAATTACACCGCGCGCATCTCGATACATAACATTTATCTAAGACAAATAACATACACGTTGAAAACTTTCTTAACCACCGTTTATTACCGCGGGTTCTTTTTTTTCGATACGCGCGAGATCTTTAATTGAAACGAAAATCAACGTAATTGCGTACGTATATCAGACACGCCGCTGTTATCAAATTAACACCCAAGCTCGAATTCTATAATTGACGCAAACATTAATTGCCCGATTTTTTTTGTATTTGCTAGCTCGATTGTCTTATTTATCCAGCGAGAGTGAATATCCATTTGCAATGCAAATGAAAAAATTATTATGTTTACTAAGACGGTTCTGTGAATTGTTGTTTGTAAATTCAAGTCATTGTTTAATTTTATGAATTTATTATTAATTGTATAATTTTCGAAATCCATGCATTGAAAGTGAAAATCCGTTCACCATAAATAAAGAAAATAAATTTGTTAGAAATGGCAGTAAACTGAAATTGTTTATAACGTTAATAATATTAATATCTTAACAACATTTTCACAGGGTTATTTTGAAAACTTTTACCAAACGCACAAAGAAGAAAAATGCGGTTGAAAAAGAATTTTGCAGCCAAAGCCTTTTACCTTTCACGAATTGTTACTCAATTACGTGCAACATTTATTAGAGATTGAGTTGATCTATGTTACTGATATTCAGCCAATCTGGAATTCCACGGGTGCAAATTTTTTTTAAACAAATATATTTATTTACAATAATTAAAACACGTTTCCGTGATCATAAAATGTTGCTTTCACACCCCAAAAAAATGTGGATGTATTTTAATTGTATTTTTTTTGTCTTCGCCATCGTCGCTGAGTGTCTTGTGCCACAATTAAATCCGTACAAGCTCGACCGACGTGGCATTTTGGAATCTCATGTGTAAAAATTTTGTCACGTCGATCGGTCTAAAGATAGCTTTGAATTTCATACGAAACTTTTTTTCGGTCAGAAAAATTCTCTCATGACAAATCGACTCTTTTCAATTCTTTTTTTTTTTAATTAGTCCAGATCGATGGCTGGAAAAACTTTCTCGGCATATAAAAATGCGACGCAATATAAAAAAACGGTAATGTAAAAAATTAGTCCAATTGATGATGGTTTTGGCTGTGATATTTCGATCGTTGAAAATTGCGCGCGGTTGCTTGATGGTTTCATTTAGTGGCTTTTTTTAATCACTCTCTCGTGGACGGCGAAAAATAGCATCCAATCAGGCAAAGATAGTTATCTCGCGCGCAGCACTTTGTAGGCCGCGATTATGACGGGATCAGTTATTAAATCGCACAAAGCGCGCTGGTGTTTGGCGCTGGCGAACAAATTATCGCGGAAAAAGCAGTGACCAAAACGATATTAAACCACGTCGACGCGCGATTTCACTAAAAATAAGGTCATAAGACGACGAACACGCGGAGATAATTTCACGATTCACTTACGATGCAGGGATTGTTCCGCGTCATAGGCGTGGTTGTGGTGCTCACTTATCTGGCACGTTAGTTTATTTGCAAATGCATCGCGGATACACGTCGTTGCTGGTTTTAATTCATACATCTTTTGATGAATCTTGCGCTCGTACGATTTGCCAATTGACTATAATTTCATTAACTGAAATAATTTAATTTAGTTAAACGTGCTTAGAATTAAATTTTCGTTTTTATTTGATCATATCTCTTTTTGTTTTTTTTTGTTCTTGTTTTTGTTTTTGTTTTGTTTTTTTTGAAAACAAAAATTGATTGAACATAATTTTATATGCTATACAAAATATAAAACAATATTTTATAAAACAATTATAATTAAAATATGATAATCAAACTGTATTGATTTTCATTAATTTTTGAAATGTTCAAAGTCCAAAGAGTGTCCATCGGTTGCAGACATTTTTAGAGTGCCGCATTATAAAACTTGGCAAAGCTGTAAAAGTGTTTGCGATTCATATTGGTCGTCTGGGAAAAATATGCCCTGGTTTTCAGTGCTAATGAATGGGAAGACTATGAATGGCCCTTTTGAAGTTGTTGAAGAACGTCGTTGAATCCTAAAATCTTCCGTCTATGGAAAAAGGTAATGGCTGTACGTGTGTTGCCACGGTGACGACACCCAAGAGGTCGATACAAGGACTTGTCGTCAATGATGTCGACGCCCCAGTGACGCATTTTCCTATGAAAAAAAAATAAACCAACAATAAACAAATTTAATTTAATTTGAAAATAAATCTCATTTTTGTATTCGTTAAACAAAATTTAACTGATGGTGTACAAATGATGATATTTATAATAGCATGATGAATGAAAAATTTTGATAAATTGTTTATATAAAAAATTGAAGTTGAAAAAAAAAATTAAATGGAAATTAAAAATTCAGATCTGAGAGAGAAAAAAAAAATTGGTTTACATCGTGTGCTAAAGATTAAGAATTTAAACGAGATATGTAATAAACAAGACACGTAACGTTATAATTATGGGAAAGTATCTTTTTTTGTTTGCCGAGCGCAAAAATGTAACGAAAATTATGGCTCAAGCGCGTCAAGAGTAATGGACACATATTATTACGTTTTAATCACATTTCTTACTTCTTAGTCAAGCATTTCCTCTACCGATTCCCTGCGCCTGATCTACTTATGACCAACTGATTTATTATACCGATAAAGAGTTACGGCCGTATTTATATTCATTTTAGTAAAAAAAAATGTTTTACATCATAGTTGGGAATGAAATAACAGAGTTGATTATTTCATATAAAAAATCTTTTTTTTTCTTTTTTTTGTTCGTTGCCTTTTTTTTACTTTCAAATTCGTTTGTTATTGTTTATCACAACCTGATTATGTGCGATTAAAATGTTGCTTCAAAAAAAAAAAAAAAAATAAAAAATAAATAAATAAAAGTTCGAATGACAATCGAAGAAGAAAGTGGCAGAGGAGATAACGACGTTACGGATCGCGAATATACACAGGTGTAACAGGAAGTCGATCCGCAGACCTGTCGCGAGAAGGCTCTTTGTGACATAAACACTTTTTGAACGACATGTAATAAACGCTTTGTCAGTTAACTAATAACATTCGGTCGTTGAAAAATGCTTGACATTCTATTGTCTACGCTACAATAATTGTTGGAAACGCGGAGAAAAATGTGTAAAATCCGAAGAACGCATATCCCGATGGCCTTTCAATTTCTACGGTTTCGATTCCCACACACAATCGCAAACAAAAATGATAGAGAGAAAGAGAAAAAAAAAATGTTATTTTCACGGTTGTATGGAAAATTCAACGACGGAAAACTTTCTAAAAATTCGACTCTCTCGTTCACAAATTAGTGCCGCTTAATCTTCAGAATTCAAACGAAATTCGAAAAGCATCGATTAGATTTCCTTTCGGAAAACTTTCATTGTTATCCCCGGCCACTTACGTCATTGTGCAACGCAGACGGCCAATCGGTTTTACTTTTGCGCGAATTATCGAAAAACGTCCGTAAAGGGAACTTTATATAATCCGCTCTGTGTTTCTCCAAACATGAATTAATCGCACCAGGCTTTGTGTCCTCGCCAAAATGCTCTCGGATGTATGTTAATGCCGAAGCGGAGCGCATACAATGAGATATTAGCATGATCGCTGCGCCGCTCTGTAATGCGCCCAGTTTAACTTGTATAATAGTATGTAATTTCTTTTTTCGCTTCTCAAATTAACTTTTTGAGATTTCGCGCACCACCTTCAATTTGAAAATCCAACTTCAACCACGTCTTCTTTTCTTTATTTATCTCTTTTTAATTTTACATCAAACATTTTTATTTAATAAACAATTCGTCTTCAATTTTTTGTTTTTTTTTTTTTCATTTTCTTCAAAAGTATCCCATTAGTTTTTGGTTTGTTAAAAATGCAACAGATCAAAATCAATTTTATAATGAAATGAAATTTATGTACGAGATAAACATAAACAAAACGAAAGCGATTATACACGAGTGGCCAGAAACAATGTGGGTCGTGAGAGGTGTTAATTTCTCATCGCCCTATCCTTTATCTTTGAAAACAAGCTCGGAACGCTCGGGCTCGTTTCGAAGAAAGTAGCGGCATCGCATGTCTCTTGCACGCGTCGCGTGTCGTGATCTATGCAAATATCCTTGCACCGAGATCTCCTGTGACCTTGTCGCGTACGTGGACAAACCTGCAGCCGTGAAAATGTTTACACAAGAAATTCGCGACAGTCTCAAAAAAAAAAAAAAAGAAAAAAAAAGTGTGCCAAGAGCCACCCCTCCCCCCTCCCCCTCGCCTTTTAAATTCTTCTTCAACCTGCAGTTAACTTGCCATTTAATTTCAACCCAAAAAGTTTTGTCCAAATTTTAGCTGTGAATTTTATTATCCATTTTCGTAAATTTCTGCAAAAAAAAAAAAAAATAAAAAACAAAAACACATCCGAACCCGGAAACAGGTTAATTTTGTTCCACCACATCTAATTTTCTTTGAGATTGCACTTCCTCAAACGTAAAAGCCAATTTCTCGGTCGTTTTTGTTGTGCAGAAATAAGTAAATCAGACACGTTGTTTTCTGTAATAGTAAAGAATTTCTGTAATTACAATGTAACCGTTTTATTGTACATGTTTAGGACTTTCTTTCTGACGCTCAAGTGCTTTTAAAGCATAGACCATGCTTGTCGGAAGTAAACGCTCAATGTACCCTCGATTGTAGAAAACCGCTGTGATCGCTTTAAAACTGTAAAGAGCGACGCCGAAGTGTCTGCCGAGGGAACGGATGATAAAATGGAAAAAAAAAAAAAAAAAAGAGGACTTTCTCAGCGCTGCAAAACGAGCGCCTCGTCAGTGACAGATATTGAAACAGATCACAAATTCGAGCTACGAAAATTGAGTAGTTAATTGATCTCGCAAAAGTGAAACTGTGATTTCGATTCTCGAACCGGCGAGATTAATGGCCGATGACGTCTAACTTCCACTGTAGCCTTTTTTTCGCAGACAATTCTTTTTATCCGACGAGTTCTTTAATGATCTGTTTTGTTGGGTCATGGACGATTGTTTTTAATTTGAAATGGAGAAACGAAGTGAATGCGCGATATTTTTTTTTCTTGTATACGCGGATCATTTTAATTGATGCAGATAAGATGAAGCAGAAAATGTAGATTAGCGCCGAGGAAATTGGAATATGATTTATGATTTTGGTATTAATAACATTGGTACAACATAAACGCAGAGAGATTATTAGTTTAAATTTTTGACTCGCTTTTTATGACGTTAATTGTGTTAGATAATTATTTGTAGAAAGCTTTGAGAAATTTGACGTTACAATTTCATTCTGCCAATAAAATATTAACGACGGTAGTAAACATTTGGATAAATTTCCCTTTTTCCACGGGCAAAAAGTTAAACAAACAATTAGAGTTGGCAAACAATGAAACAAACGCGGACTTGGAAATGAGCTTTTATTGCCACTTTAAATCTCCATTAGAATCAATTTCGTGTACAATTTCATTTTAATCAGAACACTTTTACTCTTTCCGACTATCTAAGAAATTCAGGACTAAAAATTATTTTTCAATTACGTTTTTTTCTTCTAAAAACAAAAAGAAAAAAAAAAAAAAAAAAAAAAAAAAAAAAAAAAAAAAAAAAAAAAAAAAAAAAAAAAAAAAAAAAAGAACTCGCCCGAACAAATCAACCTCGCGACTGCTAATGTGTCAAAACAAACGTGGCCCAAGCAGGCGGGCACAAATCAAAACCGACCGTAATTCAAACGGATTACAATAAACACTCTCGGGCGAAATAAAGTGAATAATTCATCGCGCAATTGCGCTCGTGGCCTTAATCGTGATAAGCGAGCGCGTAGCCCGAGGTCCGTTTTTGGGTCAACATTATTCCGGGCATGTCGAGAGAGCCCAGTCGTGCGTATGTAAAACTCCGTACCTCGCTCTGTATAACGGGTTTTCCTCCGCAGCGTCTCTTCGCTCGTGAGTCACCTGCTCTCCGCCTGCGATCTCATCACTCCGCGGACCGCGCCATTGTTCGCTCGTTACCTGCCCTCTCACGCCATTACAGACACAAATCCGTCAATGAAAATTGCAAACAAAAACCAATCGCAAGTCTCGAAAATATCACCGGGTCATAACCATTTTTTAGTTCTAACGGAATGCAATTTAGCTTGAATTTTAATCAACGTTTAATTAACCGCTGATTTTAAGAAATTTTATTAATTTTTTTTTTAATTTTTTTGACGCTTGAAATTAAGCAATGAGCAAAGTTTTTAAGGAGATGAAAAAAAAATGTTTTTTTTTTTTTTTTAATTTTAATTTGTAGTGCATTTGAACCGTTGCAAACGGATCTTGTAACAGTACGAACACCAAATCGATGATATACCCTCGACCTTGATGCGCGTAACGAGCCATCCGGTTTTTCATCGATTCCTAGTTTTGGAGCGAACTATGCTGGTTTGCTCCGAACGACGAATCAGATTAAAAAGGATCGCGCATTCCCATCAATTCCTAGATCAACCGCGATAACCCGACAAGTAGGCTGTGCACTAACCGTCACCCTACATTTATTTGCATGAACAATTTTAATTTCAAATGGTTGTTCTGTTTTGATATAAAAACAGTTTTAGGACAAATGTTTTAGGACAAATACATTTGTGCAGACATTTTTTTCAAGTCGACCAATTTTCAGAATAGAAAAACTTTCTAACACAAGAATGCAGTTCGTCAATGGTTGAAATTTTAATGAAAAAAATTTTACGGTTGAAATGAAGGAGAGAAAGAAATTTTTGTTTGCATTGAATTGTTTATTGCAACCGAGAGAGAAAGATAGAGAGAGAACGGACGCACTCGCGCTGAATTATTGGCCGGTGCAACGAACGTATAAAGCGGTGCTTTTCACATTCATCATTGCAGTAATGCCCATTGCATGTCCGATCCTCCCGCACGATTACAAAAATATTCTAAGAAGCCGGCAATATCGCGACGAGTTCAGTCGCGCAGTCGTTCATTGCCCGGGGGATCCCAATTGAAGTTCAACTGGCGAGCACAAAAAAATGGCAAAATCAAGAATAAAAAATCAAAATCAACGTAATCTCTCTTTGAACATTTAAATTTTTTAATAATTTTAATATTATAATTTTTAATAGTTAAATTTGTTATATTTGGTTATTTTTTATTTTATTTATTTTTTTTTTTTTCATAGAACCTCAACAATTGAGTGACGAAAATTGCCTCGACACATTTTTGCATCGGCGCAGCTTGACCGTGACGACTGCGCCACCTACGTTGCGTTTTGAGGTTTACGATTTTTAGGCGGCTGTGAGAATGGCGTTTGTGTTTTAAAACCTATGAAAAAGGTTTTAAAAAGTGGGTTGCAACATCGGCAATGAGCGTTATCGCGGCAGAGCAAGAAGGAAAAAAATGTGTGGAAATTGAGGGTTTCGTTAGAGGGGTATTGTTGGGACTTTAATGGCTATGGAAATCGGAGTCTTCGGAGGCAGCAAAAATAATGGGCAACTTGTGCAAGTTGCGTTTTAATTATGGAGTCCGAGAGTAATGAGGAAGAAAAAGTGAGCGTGAGATAGATATTTCGTTTTAAATGAAAAGCGGATAAAAATGTAATCGGAATAATAAATGAAAGACAAAAATGAACATGAAACAGTAATGAATGAGGGTTTAATCGCGTTTTCAATGCGGATATCTTTTGAGTAATGTAAAATTGGTTATCACGTTGGAATGAATCGGTTGCATTATGTACGAATAAATTGAATGTTCCGAGCAACGTGCGATGCAACGAATTCAGAGCTGCTCCCAGCAAAGGCAGAAATTGCGTCTCTTTATAGACGGTTATGTAAATCGCGCATATTTGTGAAATCGCACATGATCCATCTGACGTGACGTCACGTGGCATCTATTTTCATCAATTCATTTTGGCAATTACACCTCAAGCGTATACTAACAACTTTTTGAACTTTTCCATTTTATCATTCTATTTAATTTTGGTTATAATTTTTGTACATAACTTTTTTCTTGTCATATATCATTTGATTTTTTAATTTCTATAAAATTACTAGTTGATGGTTCTGATTTTCACTATTTTTCTTGCAAAAATATTTATATGAATATAAATGAATACTACTGTATATTCATTATATTTCGATCCTTGTGCTTTTGTTCTTTTTAAGTAAAACTCATATGTTAAATTCCAAAATTCTGATAAAATCGCGCCATGCTTTTATTTAACTAACTGATATGAAATTTCACAAAACTGTATCTTTTTTGTATTTTGTTGTTTTTTTTTTTTTTTTTACTTTTTAGTACATTTTTTTTGTATTTTTTTCTTGCTACTATTATAATTAGAATATGATAGATTGTTTATTCGATCATTCGTTAGCTTGTGCCTAATGATCTCGAAATCTACTTAAATCAGGCATTAAATTTTTAAAAATTGCGATACATGTATGCCATGTGTATAATTTGTATGTGAAATGGATAACAAATGACTGTAATTTAGTCATGTTATTTGAAAAGAAGATTTAAAGAAGGTCGAAATAAAATTGTAAAGAAATTTGTTTTTCAAAAACAAACAAACATGATTATTTTTATTTATTAGTAAACAAACATTTTTAAATCAAAATTTCATACTTCTTTTTTAGTACCGCCTAAAAGCTGATTAAAATGTTAATCTCTTTAATTTTGCATATTCCCTAGCCGTTTTCCAACTTCATAAAAGTTCTCGATTAATGTTTCTCTTTTGGATCCAACATCTTTATGGACCAATAAAACGAGCTAATGAAAAAATATAAATTGTTTACCCAATGACACACCAATTTCGACGACAACCTTATATGGTCAATTTGTTACTTCCTTTATTTAAATCTTCTTTGTTCACATGGACGGATCAAATTGATTCGATTAATCAATCAATCAGCCGAGCGCCCGCTGTCTAAATTTTCTCAGCGTGGAACAATACTCCGAGCCATTTTACCCATCACCGGTTGACATTTCGTCGCAGAAAATATCCCGATAATGCAAACACGCAACCGCAGCCAACGTACGGCTCTCTCCGATGCTGATATCTATCAAAATTGATGACGAAATAAAATTTTATCAAACACATCTGCCTTTCCCTCTGCTTGTATCTTGCCTTCTATAAATTTTATCCTTGAGATTAATAAAATCAAGATTTATATTTCTAAAAAACAAAATGTATAAATAACAAAAGTACACTTTACTTATGATTTATAAATAAACAATTTATGCGAACCCAAAAAAATGAAACCGAGGCGTCTAACTATGAACAACAAAATGAATAAATTAAATAAATAAATTAAATTATTATCTTACATATTGTTATATTATATAATTTCATTTCATAATATATTATTATTGATATATTATACATAGTAAAATATATTTAAAATTGAATAAATTACTTAGATATATAAAAAGTAAGATGAGATAAATTAAATTACAACTAAATTTTATTCCAGATGATAAAGATGTGTTTAATATAAACTTCTGATGGGGGAAAAAAGTTGGAAATTGAGTTGTCAAAGTTAAAAATGTCAAGACAAAAATGAAGTGAAGAAAAAAAAAAGAAAAAAGTGTTCCGTCTGGATAATTGAAACCCGGCGTGTTATCTCGCGCGCGCGAACTCGCGTGTGCTATTGTTGTCTCTGGCACGGTCGCTGGCGTAGTTGCGGAGATGCTCGGCGGGCGCGCAAACAGTCTCGTTTCGTCAGTCCGCGTCGAGCTTCTACGGCGCTCGCTCGACGCGCACGGTGCTGCTGCTTTATCTCTCGCGGCCGGCTTCAATTTTCCACTCGTCTTTTCAAATCAGAAAAAAGACCATCGATCGCGCGCGCTGCCTTTCCTCTCTGCATTTTCGCCTCGAGTGTATTATTTCAAAGGCGGATTTTTCTCGTCCTTTTTTTTCAATTCAAACTTGTTCCTTAATCTGTATTCATTTACAATTTTTTTATTCGGTTCCAAGACTTTTTGTTCGGTGCAAAACTGCACGCCGGTTCGTTAAGTAATTATCCTGGCGGAATTTGTAACGGTTGGAGTGGATATGGATGTGGAGTTTTGTCGGCCAGTGTGACAGTTGACTTACACAGTGAGGTGTCACCGGTTTGGTCCGCCCGGCGTGATTTAAATTGGCTCATGTGTCATCGGACTTTTTTATATCATGATTAATGCCCCGGAGATCGCGCCCTCAATTTGTACATTTTTGCACGTTCCTCTTTTGCGGACGGCGATAACAAATTATCGTCAAAATTTAATTACAATTTCGTATACCGGCTTAATTGCTCAATCGCAGCTCAACTAACTGTAAATAAAATTTAATCGATGCCTATAGAAGATGCAGACCAGTGCGTACGTCTCAGACAAGATTTCCTGTCAAATGCCCTTCCGTCTGAAGTTCAACTTAACAAAATTAAATTATTAACTTTATTTATTGCCATCTCTTTTTTAATTTACACAAACAATTAAAATTGTTTACATTCAAAAACGAGAGGACAAAGTTGATAAATAATTGATGATGCTGATTTGGCCGTTTCAAATCGATCCGCGACCCATTGTTTATCCCACGTGCGCAGCTTCAATTTGCTGTTCAATGTTGAATTGACGTGAGAAAGATTTTTTTTTTTTTTTTTTTGTATTTTGATTCTGACCTATCGCGGGAAATGATAATCCCCAGTTAACTGTACATCGCTACACTTTCAAAAATACAGTAATTTTGGTTATTCAAAACTGTCATCGCGGTTTAAGTTTAGTGCAACTAGTACGTCGATTGATTATTGTTATTAAAGAGTCGTTGCGCGAATTATAAATATTGCATTCAATTTGTGCGGCGAAGAAAATTGCGAGGAAAAAAGAGAGAGAAAAAAGAAGATTGTAATTTATTATCAGCGGGCCAAAGACGTAGACAAGTTGATGACGACGAGTTTAATTTATCTGGTTTTAAAAGTTGGTTTATAACGTGTGATTAGGATCTTACCCGTTTTGCAATGAAAAATAAATTTTAACTTTCAAAGTCGTCTCTTTAAATAGTTTTATTGATTTTTTTTGCTCGTCCTTTTTGTATTCAATCTCCCTTGATTTTGATTGGGGATAAACTTTTTGTGGAGAAACATTTGAAATCGCTTTTTAGTACGAAATCAGTTGGATGACATGATACTCCATTTGGCTCGGCAAAATGTGACATTTGAATGTTAATAAAAGATATTCCAAGCTTGTTATGAGCAGTAACGAGATGAATTCTAATATTCGATAAGATTCATGAGAATAATTCATAAGAAGCTACTGTACTTGATACGTGATCAAGATTGACAATTAATGAAACGAGGATCAGATCACAGCGTAGAAACAAGTTGAGTGACCGAAGATGAGTCATATGTGTTGCATCGCGAGTGCGCGTTTCAACTCGCCATGTATCATTGGCATGCGAGGGAGGCAGCAAATTATTCAATTATTCAATGCCACTTTCGTTAAACGAGCATGAACATTTGATCGGCCATCTAAACATCAGCGGTGACGAAATGTCGACTTAGCGAAGATGCACATTTTCATCTTTTAAACGTCCGTTCGCGAAAGCGCTATAAATATCCTTGATTAACGACTGCCGAGAGTCGACATTTTTATCACATTCTGCTTGTTTCGGTAACTGTTTTTTTTTTTTTATGTAACACATGATAAATATAGCAACTACGATTTTATTTTGGATTAATTATAAAAATAAATTATAAAAATAAATTTGAAAAAATAATTAAATTTATCGGCTTTAAAATTCACTTTTTGTTTTGCTATTTGAAAAAAGTTATTAAAATTGAAACAAAAAAAAATTGTATAAAAAGAAATAGTTTTGCAAACAAATTTAAGTTGATTGAAAATGAATAAAAAATATGAAGAAATAATAGCAAATGTACAAGATAAGACGATCGTCTGAAGATTGGCAGATGATTCTCGTTCGTGCCATGTAATTTGACTGTGATTCAGATGTATAACTGGTATACATATTCTTTTCCACGTAATGTTGTTCTTGTTATTTACAAACAAAAAATATGTGTAAATGTACAGTATAACAAGGGGGATTATAAACGAGACAATAATAACAAATGAAGGAGTATCTGAACGAAAGCACAAGTCGGCGAGAGAAACTCTTCACTAAATCACGCCAATAATTTGCGCGGCAATTAATATCGCCATGCGAACAGATAAATCTGATTGTAACATGTAAATGCGAGCCGATAAGATTTCCTCGTTTTCTAATCGTAACTCTTAATTTTCAATCTAATCAATCTTTCAAAAGAAAAAAAAAGAAACAAATAAAATTTACAAAAAAAAAAATGCAACCAATCAATATTCGCAAATTGTAATTGCCCTTACAATGGACCGGTTTGCTAATGCCCGGTAATCAGCCTCCGTTTGACCTTTGCCACCAAAACTCATTATTAGTCTGTCCGAATGAACTTTTTTTTCTAAAATCCATAAATGCAAAGTTGACAGTGAAATCTGTCTGAGAACATACATTATTCCCAGAGACCCATTGGAGATTGAAAATAAAATGAAATAACAAGCAAATAATATTCCAACAAACGTGACCTTTTATTTATTAATTAAAAACAGTTTTAGAATCTGTGTTAAACTTTTTTAAATTCTCTAAAATCAAGTATATCAAGTATTTTGTTGTTAAAAAAAATTTCTAATGAGATATAATTATCCCCAATAATCCTGTTGGCTTTAATGGCTATTGGATTTCTGATGCAAGTAAATTAATAAAAAAAATATATAAAACGATAAATAAATAAAATCCATAAAATAAATAAAATAAGCCGCTACAAACATTTTTCCAATCCACTCCAAGCGGTACAGAAATTCCAAATCCGCGGGAGATTTGAAAATAAAATAAAATAAAATAAAAAGTTAAAAAAAAGTTGATGCTTGTAAATTTAGCTAACGATAGGGGTGTGATGAGACGAAGGACAAAAACACTAAAGTGCTAGTGTGCGGCTCAGTGCAAATTATTGTCGCGGGGAGATGTTGACGGCCCGGTCGGGGCCCCTCGGGCTCGGGATGGCGCGCAACCTTGGGCCCGCCGAGGGCAGCGATCATCTGTTTCTGCTACCGGAAAGGGCGCTCGGCATGGACAGCACCCACTTGCGACAAGACCTCGCCGGTCTCGATTTCAACCTTCACCTCAACCTGCTGCACACCGCGCCCCGCGGAAACGTATGGCTATGTGAGTGTCAACGCTCAAAAATTCGCTCGCTCTTTTGTGTTTGTCAGCTACACCCACAGATCAACATTCAAATGCAAGTCCTCTCGTTAAAACAAGGCTGAAACCATTTACCTTGAGGCTAACGATTCATTACATTTACCATCGGGATTGTTCCACCTATAACGATTGGAATCGCGCTCGCAGGAATATACTCAGAAATGGTCGTTAAAAAGTTTGAACCCCCATCTCTCTTCTTTTTTTTTTTTTTTTTTTTCAAAAATGAATATTTTATAAAACATTTTCAATATCCAAAATTCTTTGAGAAATATCTGATTGCTGGAACAGCTAAAGTTGATGTAAAACAAGTCCGGCAGAGTTTATACAGAGGGAAAGTACCAGATAAAAAGTGTTCGATGGAAGTTGATGTTGAAAAAATTGTTTTCAAGTTAATTAATGATTCTTTTCGAGATCGCGCGAAATAGTTGTGATGTGATTTGCCAAGTGAAATTGAACATCTTGATGTAAGAAGGTTAAGTTAAGAAACGTTTTATTTAATTTTTTTTGTCGTTGCTTTGGAATGTCGCAAACGCTAAAACATGGAAAAAGGTAATCACTAAGCTTCTGGGACAGCGCAACGGGAGTGTAAAAGCAAACGAAGAAAATGAGTGGAAACATTTCGAAGTGAAATATATAAGGCTGGTTAATGATTTGATCTGAATTGTCAGTAACCTCTCGGCGGTTGTTAAAGGAAAACAAAAGAAACACAAAGACACGACCGGACGTTTGTTCGCGTTGCGATTATGCAATCGCGCGGGGGGGAGGGGGGGGGGGAATATTAATTGTCGCTTAGTTGCATGTTTGCAAGTTGAAAGCAACACGGCGACGAGTTGATAATGACTGTTTAGCTCTCGGATGCTGATTTATTTACTTGTTCGTTTCCAACAAATTCGATATTTATCATCCGGCCGAGCAGTTTCACGTGCTCCAATCAATACACGTCCGAGACGTTGGAAAACTTTCTTTTCGTGGTTTTAATTCCTGAATTAGAACGAACAAGTTGTTTTTTCTTTCATTCAGCTGCCTACTTGATCTCAGATTTTACAACTCCAAACGACACAACTATCGAGGAGAAATTTTCATCAAGCTTGTTCTTCGCAATTTTTTTTCAATTTTTTATCCGGCTTCTCTTCTACGAGGAACAATATAATTTCGAGGCACAATCGTTTCCGCTAGATGAAAAAAACAAATGATTATGTTTGAATATGCGTCCTGAAACGCGATCGCCGTTTCAACAGTTACAACTGCGAGCTCCTAAGCGCGTGGCCTCGATTGCACCGTCCAATGCAATGCCGATGGTCTTCAAGGTCTGCGCATTTTCACGATCCGGAGGCTCTTTGATTTTATTTCCCCTCGTCTCTCTCTCCTTTATCTTGCAGTTAATCTGTCTCAGTTGCGGCACATCGATACCGCTTCTTAAATCACTCCCCATCGCGGAGATTTGTGAGATCCTAAATCCGGTACACGAGAAATAGGGACCTCCTGATACACAATATAAAAGTCCCGATAACAACGCGAACCCGAGCCAACTTTATGTACGATTAATTGAACATAAATTTTGTTCGAAAGACGGACAACTCCGTTTCAGGAAATAATTCAGAGCCAATTTGACGAATCCAATATAGTTTCTTTTTTTCTTTTTTTGTTATCTTTTATTGTTTTTTTTTTATCTTTGATGGTTTTTTTATCTTTGATATGTACCTTATAGTTAAACATTACAATGTCCAAAAGAAACTCTTATGAGTTTCATGAGTGTTTTATTTTTCAACTAAATGATACACTGCGGTGTGTAATTTTTTTTTCTTTTTTTTTTTGTTTGTAAAAAGCAAAATTTAATTGAGGTATCAGGTCAGTTTTATTTTTCTTAGCAGGAAAATCTCAATTATGGTAGATTGTGTTTTGAAAAATGGCGTTTCAGTGGTTGCAACAATTTGCACCTATGAATAATTTAAATGAACGGGCGTTCAACATTAGAAAGCCGGAGGTAACGAATTTATCCCTTTTCAAAATTCAAACTTATAATAAATAATATACATTTCATATTTTTACTTGAAAAGTCAAAGGAAAATGTTTGTTTAAACAAATTATAAAATTGATGAATTTTTGTTCATAAGCAAGATTCTGATGAAAAAAACTTAACTGTAAAACAGTTTAAATTTTTTTTCAATTAAAAAATTAAAATCTCATATTCTTTCTAAATTCAAATTTTTATAAATTTTGTTAAATATTAAGATCTCAATGTTTTAATTTTTTACAATTAGTTAATTTTTGTCCACCCTGATCTAAATTTCACTTGTGTATAGCACTCACGTCAGCTTATCAAAACGAGAATACTTTCATGTAAAAACCTCGAGACAGCAATTAGACAAAACTTCTATTCGAGGCCGCACTCCGTGAATCAAAATCTAAATTCAAATCGCGCCCGTATACACCCAGTTTCTCGTTCGTCAGTTTCACTTTTCTGTCAATAAAGAAAAAAAAATGCTTTCCTCTCCCAGAATGTAAACAAGCCATTAATTACGTATCCGTTATCGCCGAAAGTTGGGTGATTATTCAAAAATGGGTACCGCGTGTGGTTAATCTGTGGGGCCGATACGATCTGGAGCTCCGGGCAACCCGTTGCATCACCAAAATAGGCCGCGAGAACTTCCCAAGTAAAAATGTATATATGGGTCCATAAATGGCACATATATGAAACATAAATGACACATATAGAACATAAATGGGAAATTTATGTATTTAAATACATCTATGGCCCATATATGGGCCCAATTATGAGACATAAATGCCACATATATGGATCCATATATGTCGCAAATATGGAACCAGATGTGACATTTATGTTGCATATATGGGCCATTTATGATTCATATATGTACCATTTATGATCCATTTATGTCACATTTATGGACCCATATGTATGCCATTTATGGACACATATATAAATTTTTACTTGGGCTGCGAGGAAAAGTGATTTTGACTCCCAACCTCTATCTTGTGATATATGCGTGGACGCGAGAGTCGTTCTTCCACTATCCATTTCGTTTCTCTCATTATTAGTTCCAGCCAATTGATCTCGTTGCAACGGAAGCGTAACAGTCCCGAGATCCTTCTCGCGTTTAATTAATGCGCACCCAATGTGTGTCTCATCCCGGTAGATTTTATTAGCCCGAGATCACAGGTGCGATTATAATAAGATCCAGTCCAGAATAGAAATCAGATACATTGATACACTCGGATCAATAACTTCATTCGCCGTCAAAGCTGGCCTGCCGCTCTCGCGGCAATTTCAAGCGAAATTGCACCGTGCTAATTTGATAACACCGTGACCTTGGAGAAACTGAAACACAATTAGCAGGGGCTTTTATTTTCATCCGACGTATAATGATGGGGATAATAAAATTGAAACCTGTGTTCAGCCTTATAAAATGAAGTTATTTAAAGATGTTCCTTGCGAGTAAGGTTGAATAATGTATGATTACCGGTTAAGTCTTTCAATTTTTGTTTTAATTAGAATAAATAAAATTTTATTTTTTGTTTGTAACAGTTACTTTTTGTCGGACAAGCTGTATGAAAAAAATAAAAGTTAATGGTTGAACTTTTGCTTATGCAAAACCTCTTTAAAAATGTAAAAAAAAAAAATGGTTGAATATATATTGAACTTGAAAATTTGAAAGATAAAATACTAATCTATTCTTTTTTCTATTTCTGTTTCAGGTGAGTAACATCAAGATCTTGGAATCAATTTCCATCAATACGTCATATCCATGTGAATCACTGATCAGAGGCTTGGTATTATTTTCAATGAGACAACGACGATAACAAGACCGCTGTTTGTTCTACGTTTCCTCTATGAAACAATATTAGAAGTCTAAAAATGAAAAAAAAATTACAAATAAAATTGTTTATTATTTTTTTTTCAAGTCACATTCAAAAAATGTTGAGTAAATTTTCAGGAAGTGTAAAATTTAATTTGTCGTCAATAAAGATAACCTTTTTCGCAATGTTTTATAAACGACTGGCTGTTACGACAAGTACGACATGTAATTTAAATTTTGGTCATTAATAATTAAAATGTGACAAGTTAAAATTAGCAGGAAATGAAATTGGAATTTTTCTGTTTCAAGCATCAAATAGGGAAATAAAATATCTACCTTTTCGAACATTTATTGTTCGAAACTCCTTTTGCAGCGTCGCAAGTTAAATTAGAACGATGAACAATAGGCCGGCTCGAGTTAATAACTCCTGATTTTGAACGAGCGAAAATGCCGCGATAAAAATGTAGTCACGAAACGAAAAAGGAAAGGATTAAAAAATTCGCAATCACGTCATAAAACTATTTTTTCAAGTCTAATCCGATGACATAAATTATTGCATAATAATTAACGCGATTGTGTAACAGCTCTTACGGCTTGTATAAAAAAAAACGTTGGAATCATCATTATGATCATTTAAACATTTTTTATTCTTTTTTACATCAATAATAAAAATGCGGATTTGTCCATGATGGCTCAACGTAATCGAAGTTGCGGACGCTCTATCGGGTTACAAGATACATGTTCCTTTACACCTCCGTGTTTTCTGATCCTAATTGATATTGCTATGTAATAATTGCATTTTGTTGCATTGGAAATATAATGCATCGGATTATTACGTTCCGTTTTGAAAAAATGAGTATCGATCATCGTCTCACGTTACTGTCATTACCGCGAAAACATTTCTTCCAGCTTGTCATTTGCCGGGGAAGTATAGTTATTAACGTTGCACTTGACTGATTATTTACCCGAGTATTTGTATGGTTGCTTGACAAGAAAATCGGCTACGCCTACGCACTTCGCTGTGACTTGATCACCATTACCCCACTGACTCTGTTCTAATGATAACAGTAATGACAATTTTATATCAACTTTTAACCAGAAGTAATTGTCGAAAAATAAATAAATCAAATTTGATGAGAAAATTGCGACTTGAAATTGAGTGTCATTGAAGTTTGAGATCACTTTGAAATTGACAAACAAAATTTATTTAAATTCAACGTGCAATTTGTTTAGAAAACATGGCGTTTCTTTTCTTGTACCTCGCATTCATCGGAACTCATAAAATGTATAACTTGTTGAAATTATAAACACAGCTTTCAGCTCAAAATAACACCTGCCACAGTTTATGCATGTAATTGAATTTCATTTCGCGCATGGATTTAAAACTTTTGAAGAACATTTGAAACCCGTCTCTCAAAAAGATTGGCAATTACGTGCACTCAAACTTTTCATATATACAATTTTCGTATCGCGGGGCTGTTTGTTTAGCTGTAAATAAAATTCAGCTCGGACAGGAGTAACTGTTCGAAAGTATACACTCGTCTCGGGAATTAGTCTTGAATTTAGTACTCCACATAATGCAACTATAATTTTATTTAGAAAGTTCTGGACAAGTGCAGTTAGCCATTCAGATACATAAATCCTCGGGATCTTAATAATTCTTTTTTTTTATATAAAATAATTCTCGAACTCAGGAAAGTCTAAAATTATTGTAACAAGATTTTCTAAAATTCAAAAACAATGGGACCATATATTTTTGCACGAGCAAACGATCTTCCATTCAGCCATAGACTTTCCCTTTTTTCCTTAATTTTTTTTTTCTCTTTTTTTTTTTTCATGTAAATTTCATAACTCTGTTTCCTCTTGCTTTATCGCACTTTTCGTCAACTCGAATGTGCACTTTCATGTCGATCGCAAAAAAAAAAAACACTCGACAACAAAATAACTTTGAAATAATCAGTTGGATAATTCAATCTCGGTACATACAATGCTACCATGTAATGGACTCGATACAATGGCAACGTTGAGAATCACTCGTTTGCCTGACTGACTGTATTCTTCTTGTACATCATGCCAAACTTTCCGATGTATCCGCGATAAGAATACGTTCAACGATATTTAATGTTGTCTCGCAAATAATCCGCACTGAAAGGTCACTTCTTATCAGACTCGTTAGAATTTTTAAGATCTCGACAATTGATATTTCGCATTTACGAAAATATCTTTCCATGATTTATTATAACCCCATTCATATTTGTAACCTCTCTACTAATCAAATTCGGATCTAAACAATTTTTAATCCTACAATTCGAGACTGAAAAATCATAATCAATAAAAAAAAAATCTAATTCATTTATTTTATATCTTCATTTAATTTTTGTTAAATCAGAGGTTTCAACTATTTTTACAGTTACATTTTTTTTATCAGTTGAAAAAGAAAGAAAAAAAAAATTGAAATAAAAATGGCATGTTTAAATGAACTGAAGTCTTATCAGTGAGCAAATAAACTAAATGCAAATTCGTAGGCATAAAAGAGCAAACTAATCGGCGAGCGCAGTTTCGTGGATCGCGTCAACGAAGAGAAAGTGCAAGGCGTTACAATTTGTCGCGAGATAACACGAGCTGTCGCGCACGTGCTCGATTATGACAGCACAAAAGAAAATTATTTATGCAACTCCGCCAGCCGGAGCAACCGGTCATAAACCACTGCTCCAGATTTCGTGTTCGAATTTCGATGCGAGTTTTCGTGTCCGCAAATCAGACACTTTATTGTTCAATAAAAACACGCGCGATTACCCACGAAAGCCGGCCAGCCACTTGGGCTCAAAAATGTAGGTTCATGCGCCGATTCGTAAAAAAAAAAGAACCGTCGCAGTTAGAAAGTTATTCGTTAAAAAAGTACAATAAATTTTGTGGCGGTAAAATTTTTTTTTTTCTGCACGGAGGTGTAATTATGAGAACCCAATAATTCTCCAAGGATAGCAGGGCGGTGTGAAAAGATGAAAATATCACCAGTTGCCCGGACTTTTAAAAACGAAAATTAATTTTATTCTATGTACCTACTTCTTTTTTTTGACTTTTTTTCATTAACTATAACTTTCCCTTCGCGTTTCAATAATTCCATAAAGGTCGTCAGATACTTAATCCCGCTTAGATGAACATTATTCCACAATTAACCGCAGATCGTTAGGTTGAGCCTGTTATGTAATTTGATTGCAAGTATTGACTATTGCTTCTAACCGTTCTCGCGTCCTGTTCTGTCTGTCGTACAGTTTTAACGAGGGTCGAGATTCGAATCTTGGAGAACAAAAAAGTAGTTCTGTAATTAGCATGAAAATCTGTGTCTGAAATTATTTTGCTGTTAAAGAATCAAATAAAAATGAGAAATGTCGAGTCAAATTGATAAATGTGAAAATGCATTCATATTTATAAGTCTTATTAATTATCTGTTTTACAAGTTGTGAATAAAATGTTGGGATTTGAATATTAGAAACGTATACATGCGATTAAGATGTCGCTTAAAAGCTTGATGATTAATGATGATTGGTGATGGAGAATTTTGTATGAAAAATTTTGTATGAAAAAAAATTGTATTTTTAAATTGATCATTTTCAAACACGAGTTGGTCTGGTGGATTCAATATGGGGCGAAGAAAAACATCCAACGGTATATTCCATCGGGTTGGAAATACTCTAATCTCAGAATTTATTATTACGAAATTTTGAGCCGTGAAAAGTGATTTTTTTTTCCAAGTTCTTTTTTAAGTAGGATTACGGTTGACTAAAAGCTGCTCGCGAGGTGAAAATTCAATTTTGTTAATTAATTTTGACACTGGTTGAATAAGAGATTCATCTTATAATCATATTTTGTCCAAGGTTGAACTTATTTTTTTGGCACAAAGTTAGACGAGCTACACTTGGCCTTCAAGTGCAGCTTCCTGCAGTGACCTGGTCGGATTAAAAGTTGACTTAATTTATATCGGCAAAAAATTTTTGGCTTGGAATGAAAAAAAGTTTGAGATGAATGTTTGATATTTCCAATTGAGTTAACTGGACTAAGCCAACGACGACTTTTTTGCAATCTTAATCTTTATTACAATCTTGTCGTTTTTTTTTTTGGTCATGAATTAATTTTTGTTTCTTTGTTTCAGGTAAGTCTTCCGGTGCTGATTTTTATACAAATTTTGGTAAGACGATAAAAAAAAAATTACTGTGACTTTATTTCGTTGCTATTGATTTTATGAAATTGGTACACAGTGGATAAAACAGAGTATTATTAATTTACCGACTGCTGAGCAGTTTTGATTTGAAAAGTGAGTTATAAAATGGAACGGTGTAACAATTTTATGAAAGGATTAACAATGATGTATTGAAAAAAAGATTATTTTTAAGATATTTTCTGAAATTACAGTTTCCAGTTTTACCGACGTGCAGTAAAGAAAATAAACTGAAAGAACAAAGTTTACCATCCAATGTTAAGAAGGATAATCAATATAATTTTGTGAACAAACAAAAATATAAAAATGTAATTTTGCGTTAATAGAAGATGAAAAAAATAAAGAAATCTATTATGAAAATTGGCAAGACACCGATATGTCATAATTGTATAATTGAGGATGATTTGCAAGCTGCAATCAAGTGTTGCGCCAATCCTCCAGCGTGAAATGGAAATTCATAAATTGTTATTGTAATTACAATTTGTTAAAACAAACAATGAAATTATTTATTGCACTTATAGTTTGAATTAGCGGGCTTTTATGTAACGTTTTGTAATTCCGGGCGCTCGTAACGCAATCCAGAAAAGGTATAATCGCGTCTACTTCCAAATATGGCTGATCCTTCGCAATAACTGATGCTGTAAATAAATATATGCCAGACAGCCCGAAGACGCTCAGACTAAATATTTTTCCTCTTTTTTTTCAAACACTATTAATTCCTTCAAATGAACCAAAAATTAAAACTACAGATTATAACATTTATAAATCATTTTAATATAATGATTATAAATAATTTAATTTATAAATAATATAAATAATATAATATATAAATAATTATAAATTTTAAATACCTGATACAACTTTAATTTTATGATTTCGGAACGAACGGAGTTCCCTAGTAATAATAAATATTATTAATTAAATTTAAATTAAATTAAATTAAATTAAATTAAATTAAATTTAAATTAATTAAATATTAATAGTGAAATGTAATTATGAATTTTCCATTGCTGTTTATTCATATAACAAACTTGTTATAATTATAATTCTAACTTTCTGTTTGTGTCCCTCGAAAACATCATACCTTCTTAAATGAACCAACATCATTATTTTTGCACTCCGTCAAGTGAATACATCAGGATTGTAACTGTACGAATTAGAGCACGGTAATTAATCGCAATTAGTTCGCACCTGCAAATGCGCCTGCACAAATCCCAACAAGCACTTCTTCTTTTTTTTTTTTTTCAAGTGACAAATATTTCTCTTTTTTCACTTTAGTTTGAATTTGTTCGCACCTTTTGTCAATGGATCCCTTTATCAGCGTTTCTCCGCTTCATTCCCACGATAGTTTATTCAGACGAGGCAAGGAGAAGCTTTTTGAATTATTTTTCCGCTCGATGAAAATCGCAAATGTGTAAACCTTATGAAAAAATATCGGTTCGTTCAAGATGTAAAAAAACTGTTCATTGAAAGATATCGATCGTTATATATTTTCGGGATATTTCTGGTGATGAAATCAAATTTTCGATTAATGTTTACGGTGTGACAGATATGGCCTGGTCGAACGAATATAAGAAGGCCGATTCTTAGCGTGGGACATGATTTGACCTTCCCTGCCTACACTTTCGTTATACATTATAATTAAAAGTTACATCAAAAATTTTCCATCCCAACAAATTGTACGTAAACGTGTAACATCAAAGGGAACTAAAACAAATTTACTTTCCATTTTTTGTTTCAGTTTTTTTTTTTTTTCACTGTAAACCCAAATTGAAATAGCAACAAATTTCAATTTCAATACCGGAAAATGAAATCCTAAAATTTAATTTCCTTATGAATTTTTTTTTTTTTTCTTTCAGTAGAAATTTTTTTTCTCCCTTGAATATTCTTATTTACGTTCAAATTGGAAATCTGTAACTTGAATTTAGTCGATGATTTAGCATCGCACGTTTAATAAATCGCGATGTGTTCGCCCCTCGAGCGGTTATGAATAAAACAGCTGACGACTACGGGCACAGAATCAGTTCGGACTTTTATATATTTTATAGCCCGTTTTTGTCCCGCTATATTCGGCCTCGCAACACTTTTATACTCCATTTTCGCCTCTCTTTACCGACATAACTTAGCTCTTTAAACGCCAACTTCTGCCCGTTTCGTGAAATCGACTGAGTTTATTTTTAATGTTGCGGTGTCGAGTAATTCCCTCTCCATTTTTTTTTCTTCCATGCCATGTGCAAGGAATTTTAAATTGTTTTTGCATTCGTACGACGTGCAAATTACAATGCAACTATCAACTACTGATTCATATTGATGCAAATTCATGATTTCATAAAGTGCCGTTTTGTGTAGTGATTTGTTTGTTTACATTATCGATTTTTCCGCTTTGAAAAATCCCGTCCCGAGTCTGACAAACAGTAATCAAAACGGTAATTTTTTTTAATTGAATTGCATCTTACCTGATTGAAAATTTGAAAATTTTTTAATTGAAAATGAAAAAGCAATTAACATTAATTAATTTTTTGAATTTTTTAACATTTGAAGAATGTCAAAAGAATGTTAGGGGTTTTCTTTTTCATCTTAACGGCACCTGCGAATCGTTGAACTTCTGATGAATCTTGAACGGAATCAGTTGAGACGAGATTTGAAATTGAAATTTCGCAAAGTTTTGCGATTCATTAGTATCGACTTTCAATCATCCGAAATGATGCAGAGAAAATCCTCCCCCGAATTTATATCATTTGTCAAGCTTCGTCACTGTCGGATCAATCGACTTTCTAATTGGCAAACGTTAAGTCGTGACTCGCCAATAAATCGAAGCAAATCTGGCAAAGCTTTCGCTGAAAATATTGAATCTCGCCAAGAGCGCCGACGTGCAATTTCGCATCTACTCAACTTAAACGCTCGCAAAAATCTAAAACTCCTTCGATGATATCTCTATCTCGTTTTATAACTTTTGTGTTACATGATTATGCAGTCCATCAAATCAAATCTTCTATTTTTATTCATTTTATTGTACGAATTTGATGAATTAAAATGTCATGAAATTTATTCAAAGTTTATTGTAATTTTTGGACCAAAAAAATTAATTTAAAAATAGAAAACATTAAAAATGAAAAAAAAGAAACTTTTGTAAATAAAATGAAAATGATTGATTTAGAAAAATCAATTAAAATAAAAAAAATGTAATAAAACAAAGTGCTTAACAGCAGAAATTCGGTTAATAAAAGCACAATTGTTTGAACTTTCATTAGTGCCACTTTTAAATGAATAACAAAATCCAATATCGACGTTTGCTTTTAATCAAGAAGAAATTAAGAACATTTTCCCGGGCCATATAAATTTCGTTACCAAACTGAACTCTAGCGTAAACCCAACCGATTTCTGTGTTACACCGTAATGGTTTTCTGGACCAATTTCCATTCGCATTTCCTACCATTTTGGAACATTCTTAAATTCAACCTCAAACAAATACTTAATTTGTAATTCAGAATAATTCAGAACCGAATTTTTTTTTTTTTTTTCTAACTATCAAACTAACCAAATTTGTACGCAACCACTTGCACTTGGATGGTATACGTGACCGGAAGTAACCCCGGTTCTGCGACCCGGCTGTCATTTCCACGCATACCGATTGATTCTGAACATCACGTGACAAATGTTTTTTTTTTCTGTACAAACAAAACGGCAATTACTGGCAATCATAGACTCCACGCCACTTTCCATCGTAAAATTTTTATCTCCATAGGGCAAAGGGGAAAAAAGAATTTTGATTTGGAAATTTTAATGGAAAAATATAAAAGCTGTGAATGAAACGGCGAAAATAACGTTCGGAGAAAGGAAAAAGTTTTCGAATTCGAACGGTGGAGAAAAGCCGTTGGAGAAAAGTTACAAAACACAAATCGATGTTTGAGACGCGGAGACGTGAATAATTGCATCTCAATTACATAAACGTCTTGGTAATTTCATCACCGCGTGGAGTTCGCGTTATGAAGTGAATCGCTGAAATGCAGTTGAAAATGAAGACAGGGGTTTTTATTGAATGAGACGTCGCAAGGCCGCCCGGTTCGGAGGACACGAAGCACGAGAAACGATGTCAACTGTAACGTCGAACGTCGTTGCGAAAGCTCACGATTTATGATTTATCGTCCTTACAAAGGGGGCCCAAAAAAAGTCCAATTTTCATACAACAAATTTTGGATTAAAAAATTGTGGTCGAAAAAATAAGTTTGACCAAACGCCATCTGGCTCATTTTTGTCAAGAGAATAGAAAATAAATTAATTAATCATTAATTTAAATTGATCTTTTAAGAAAATCGGACATTATTTTTCCTTTGACAAAATGGATTTTGTAAACTATTTTTAATTACAGAAATGTTTGATTTTTTTCAAACAAAAAAGATGATAAATCTCTGTTCACATAATAAATAATTGGTAATTAAAATTTTGTTAGCGGAAAACAAAAAATTAAAAATCTGACTACTGGCGCACTTATTGTTTTTCGTAGCAACGAAACACGGATGATTAAATTGTCCAGTCTATAAATGCGGGTATCTCGTTAACGTAATATCTGATGCTCGTTAGTTACAAGTGTTCCTTAAGAGCATTGTAATTTAATAAATGTCTAATAATAGAATGAGGACGCCATGGTAATGAAACATGGTTCGAGTGCACTTTTGTTTATAAAGGTTCTCCTCTCTGTTGTTCCAAATGCACAAAGGAGAGGAAAAGAAAAGGCTCCGTAATTGATTTATTGTACAAACTATCATAACTCGAAAGCCCGTGCCGTTATTTATTCTGCTAAACAGTTCGCTGTTGTATAAATTATCCCAAGAAAAACACTTCACTTGTTTATGAAAAACTATCAGACTGATTGCCCATTTTTCCACCAAGTTATGGTTTTCAAACTTATTCTGTGCATTTTGCAAAAGTAAAACAATTCTTTTATTAAAAACAAAATTTTTTAATCTAAAAACAAATGTTTATTTATTTTTAAAGACAAATTTTTGTATCGTTTTTACTGCAAATAAAAAAGTTTCTCAAAAAAAAGGGGGTCATAAATTTGTTCCTGGGTGAAAAAAAGGAAAAAAAAAAATTGAAATAAATTTTGTTGGATCGGTGAAATTGGTTCACTATCAGAGAGTGCGGCATTAAACCGCGCCAAGAAAAACCCACGCGAACCCTTGGCATACAATTTGCGATAAAATTGCGAATCGAACGCGAAGAGCACATCTCGCCAGTTGCAAGGACAGTCAGCGTCTTGCCGATCCCCACTTGCGCTCGGCTCGGGTACGAACCGAGAGTGCGAAACACGCTGCCAAAGGTGTAACACTCGAATCGTAGAGGAGGCACTTGCTTCCACTTCAGACAAGTCGAGTCAGTCACAGACCAAAGCACGCTCTCGCGAGCCGCCGATCGCCGCCGGTGCTTCGATCCCAACATGCACCTGGACGTGCGCCCGTCAAACTCGCGACTCACGTCACGCACAACGCCCGCGTGACGTCGTGCTCCGATTTCGGAATCAACAGTGATCTTTTGTTTACTATATTTCAGTGTGCTACAAACGTTCCAACGTGCGCGACCATCTCAGTTGTTCGACATTTGATTATTTTTATTTTCAAACAATTCAAAATCGAACAAAAACAAATTTCCGTTCGGTAAACAATTGATTAACAAACAAATATTGTTTATTTGTTATTCGCTTAATTTTAGGATTAAAATTGGTTTTCAATTCAGTAATAAAATTTGAAACATTTATCAATGCCAGAAATTGAGTGAGTTTTAAAAAAAGTGCATTTTTAAAAGTGAATCGGAGTGACGAAAATGGACTGAAATGTAAACAAAAAATTGTTTTTAATTAAGTGATGGGAGAGAAAAAAGTGCAGCCATGCAGTGTTGATCGAATTGAAACTATTTCAAATGTTGCAACGAGTTCCCTACCAATTAGAGGCATTAATTGCAAGGCCTGCAGATCGGTCCGGTCGGTCTGGGAATTAAGTTATCGCGGTTGATTGGATGTCGATGAATAACGCGATTCTTCCAGTTGAAGCTAAAAATTCAAATGAGCCCGGAGATGACGTAAAAGAGTGGATGTGTGAAAAAAAGAGGCAGGAGCCGGGCGGTACAAAATAAAACTGGGACGAAAAGTGTGCGCGCGACCGGCAGACGCGAACGCGCCGGGGCTCTGTTCCGCATCGGGACGCTCGGCGTGTCGTTCACTCCCGGTAAAAATGCGGAAACGAAAACAAGGAAATGCTACGTAATATGTCGTTAATAATAACAATTTTCGCATGATAAAAGAGAGCCGGGGCTATTTAATTGGATTTTGAATTACCACGTATCTCGCAGTATGACAATCTTACGTGACTAACGTTCGGTCGTAATAAAATAAACGTTCGCTGAACTTGAATTTTTTAAGTCCAATAAATTTTGATTTAGAAAGAAACAAAACTATACAATTTTTTTTACAAATTGTTTTGAACAAATTTTTTTTTTTTTTTTTTTTTTTTTGATGTAAACATTTTGTTGCTATTTTTACATGTGACATAATTGGAAAAAATCCGAAAATTAATTTTCATATATTCAAATAAGTTGAAAATTTAAATTTGATTCCGTTCGGTTGGATTAAATTGTTTTTTTCTTGTTCCGTGGAAAACTTTGGAAGTTTTAAAAGGGATTCTAATTCGAATCTGATCGCGGTGTAATTGTTCGATTTCCTCTGAGAGCTCGGTTGTGGGAAATCGATCGAGCTTCACGGTACGCCGGTCAGGTAATTTAGTGCTAAACCATCGGAGCCACATACGTAACGATCGCAAAACTTGGGCTTGTGATGACTCGCGGAACCTCTTAGACTTGTACATTAGCTCCTTTGCTTGCGACAAATCAGCTGATTCAATTTGTCACGCCGACGCGCGCGACTATAGTCACCTACAACTATGAATCAGCGATTGATGTTTGTGATTGAGTAATGCACGGTTTTAAACGACTCTTTAAATTCGAAATGCTTTTTCAAGTTCGATTATTTTACTGCCGGGTAGAAATCGGTACGAGAAAGTTTAGGTTGTAAAACGGTTCATTGAAGATGATGTCGGTTGGATTTTGTAAATCAGACACAACCTATTAAAATGAAAAAAATAATAAAACGTGCATACAAATTTTATTGTTATTATCAAGTAACTTCAAATTGTTAAAAAAAAAAAAAAAAAAAAAAACAAGCTTAGACATTTTGGAAATATTTTTGTATAATAAACAGAGTTGATTGGCGGTAAAAGTTTTTCACCCGAGGGGGACAACGTGTTTTTATTATATTATTTATCTCGCGTGAGAGAAATTGTAAACGTCACGTATGTTTGTTCAAAGAAAAACAAAAAAGAAAGGATTATAATTTAGTAAACCGATTTCACGTGTTGGTAACATTACCGATTCAGTGTCTATTACAAAATTAGAACGTACCTGATCTTTAGCGTTCCCACCTCTAATAGGCAATACCGGTATCCTTGATCGTTGCCTCGAACGCGTGTTAGATTATTTCTTCGTATGCAAATCGCATCGTATAACTCACGATTCGAACCAAACGTATTCTCTTCGTTCGCTTAAATAGATAGACAAAAAATAACAAATAGAAACGTTTTTTTTTTTTTTTTCAAAAGGCAAAGATATAAATTGTGTTCCAGTGAGTCATCTGATTTTTCAGTCTGATTTATGTAATCCGTACCGATCTAACCGAAAATCGTATTTCCCGGCTCTGGTTGCCACGCGTCCATTCATTCGAATTCCTGATCGTAAAACAAATGCCTTGGAACGCACTAAACGCGACTTTGCATTTGCGTAATCGGCCTTTCGCGTAATGCATTACACTACGCCAAGGGTCACAGATTCTTGCGACACCGACGCGAGAGAAACACGCAAAAGTTTTGCAATAAACAAAACGGTTCATAACGAAAAATGAACGACCGTCATCGATTTGAAAGAGCGAGGGAACATTCCAGAAAATGAAAAAGAAAAATAAGGAAAAAACAGAAGCAAAAGAAAAGGGAACTTGTTTGCAACGTTTGCAATTTTTGTTTCGTTAAGAAATAGTGCAACGGCGAAGGGCAATTTCGCCGGTTGGAAAAGTGTCGACGTGCCGTGGAGAGGCTAAAAACGATATTCCATAAACGGCGAGGGACAAAAAAGTTATCGATCTCGCGTGACGATGAGCTAACGTTACGTGATGGGGAAGGACAGAATGGACAGAGAAATACCGAGCAGCACTCTCGCGACACTTAGAGGGATTCTGGTGAGCTCCTTGTCGCGAGAAAATCTTAGCCCGCAAGACCTCACGCTGCACGAGCTGCAACTATCCAGGAGTCGGTACACAAGGAAAACGCGCTCCAATGAAGGTACACGGCGTCGAAGATTTATCACGGTTATTTGTAATCATTGTTTTACACAGAATGTCTACCTGGACGCTTTATCGATGGACAAATTTGTTAAATTATAGTGCTGGGATGGATTTATTTAAATTTATCTGCGGCAGCCAAACTTGTTTTGGTTTTTTTTATTCGCATCAAATAAATCGATTTAATGAGATTGAATTGGTTGTTTGGATATATTTTTAGGTCCATTTTCAGAAATTGTTTGTGTGAATAGATTTAAAATTGATATGAACAGATTTTGGTACACGTAGATAATTTGACATTTTTATAAATGAAAATTTAATAAATTAAAAAAATGTGAAGTTTGAAGTAACAAATAAAACAAATACAAAAAAAATATAATACAAACAAAATGAACTAAAACTAAAAACAAATTAACAAATGTTTTTCTTTAATTTAAAAATAATATACAAAAAATACAAA
>JAPYZS010001476.1:0-10211 GCA_030522925.1 Trissolcus japonicus | reverse complement strand
AATGCACTAAAATGTAAACAATAACAAAATTATAAAAAAAAAGACTAAAAAGTAAACAATAACAAAACAAAATACAAAATTATAAAAAATGTACTAAAAAGTAAACAATAACAAAACAAAATACAAAATTATAAAAAAATGTACTAAAAAGTAAAAGTAACAAAACACAGTTACAAAAATACTATTTTGTAAAATTTAATATCTTTGTGAATGTGAATTTGTGAATTAAACATCAAATTTGTAAATTTGATTTAATTTGTGAAAAAAATTTAAAAAGGCTAATTTCGAAACTAAAAAAAGTTTCTTGTTCAAAAAAAACACCAAGATTCGAACACTCGACCTCAAAGTGTTCGGAAGTGTCAACCGAAACCTCAAACCGCAGCTCCAACGAACTTGTTATGCATAACAAGTTATTTTATAGTTTTAACTAATAACCTTAATTAACTAATTAATTTAATTAAGTAATTTGTTTTATTGTTCAAATAATTAAATTAAAGAATTAATAATTATTTCTCTTATAATTAATATAATTATAAGAGTAGAATTTGCACGTAACTGTTTACAGTTAATTATAATTAATAATAAATGTACAAAATTGCATATTTTCTTATAATTGTAAGGGTAAAAGCTGTCACTACCTTAAATTGCACCAACACATTTAATTAAACATTTTTTTCAAGTAGCTTTATTTTATTACAATCTTGAACAGATTATTTTTACTGGTCCCATATAAAATACTAAATAAAAAATAAAATAGCTCATGGTATTAGAAATAAATCAATCTTGTTCTTTGGTTCTGTTCTTAGATGTAAAAAAAATTGGTACTGCGTATCGCGGCACAACGTATGGACATTCATTATAAGAAGTAATTTGTACCTCGCATTGAGTTTACGTAAAAAGGAAACATTGCTCGTTAAGGAACCCAAGTTCACGCGTAACAAAATAAGGAGTCGGAATAAATCGTTTGCAACTGTTACAGAGAGCAGAGAGTAAAAATGAAAGAGAGAAGCATATTCCGACTTTTTTATTCGCGCGCTTGATGATTTCTCATGCTCGACGAGGTGCGACTTTTTTCTGTATCGCGCGCACACATTTTTGCGAATGCTCAATTTTGATCCCCAGAGAGAAAGAGAGAGAAGATACCGGCAACACCAGCAGACTGAATTTTAATTCACACTTGATGTTGATTGAATATATTTTAGATTGAATTTGAAGTTTAATTAAACGACCGAAAATATATATAACCGTCGATGAAAAATCGCGCCACGTCACGTTTCAATGGCTTGTGATTAGCGATCAGATAAGGCCTGATTCATGGGTTGGTAACCGGACATTTTGACACAGATAGCAAACAGAGGATGGTACCGCGTATGTCGTCGCAGCTGATACAATCATAATTGACGTATGAATTAATTTTATCCCCTGATTGACAATTAATGATCAGCCCGGTTATAAACCGTCCCTGTAAAATGATTAGATTTGCGGTCTACCCGTGTTTCCAACCTCGATCCCACTATTTTCTCGACGCCAGGATTATATACACTTCCCAATTGTTCCTTGCCAAAATTTAAATTAGCATAACAACTGTAATTTCAGAAAAAAAAAGAAAGATACAGAAAATAAAAATGATGAGAGAAAAAGATTGTTAAAAGAATTGCAAATTAGCATATAAATTTGTCCGTGGTGCATTTAATAAGAGTTTCTTTTTTGTCTCTGTTTCAGGTGAGTAAATTTTCTTGACAGTATCCGCAGCAAGTTGGCAAGAAGTCTACATTTTATGCTTCGCCGCGACGTGCGTTGAGCGTTCAGCGTTTTTCTGCGCGGCGTTTTCTTTAACTGCGGTATCAGCGAGGGTCTGCACGGTTTCATCGCCGCTCGTGCATAATGCCGAGGATGAGTGGTACCAAAGCGCCGTTTCCGTCATCCGTGTGTTCCCATTCAGACGCACGGGACGAACTTTAATTGCGAGTTCAAGACACGAAAACCTGCTGCGCACCATTTTGTCACGAATTTATGACCGATCCTTAACGACGTGATTTCATCGCAAAGTCGTTCATCCTCTCTTTTTTGTTAACCTAGTTTAATTCTTCTGGTTGAATTTTAACCCAATTTGAAATTTAATTTTCAATTTTCAAAAATTGAAATTTTGCAAGATTTATTTATTTTAAAAAATTGTAAAAAAATTGTAAGAACATTGTTGGTAAAAACGAATTATATAAATTAGACAGAGATGTAGGTCATCGTAAGGAAAAGTATTTTGATTTTATTGAAGTTTGTTAGGAATGACCAGTCGCGATATCTTATGTACAATCATCCGAAGGTAATTACTTGGATTAGTAATTGGAGGAAATCTAGATTTGTAAATCGATAAAGGTGTTTCTTGTACTGATGTTAATTTTTTGTTCTCCGCTGCAAAACTAAGTGATGAAGGAAACACTTCACTTTGGTTCTCAGTTTCACTTAGATTTTTTTAAGTCGGACATTTTAGACTTTGATTGCAACGTTGAGTTTGTGATGCGAGGAAATTCGAGAAGCATCAAGGAGTGTTTTTCTTTTCACGGATCACTGATTGTCGAGCAATTAATGAACATTTTCACAAAGTTAATCTTCCGCTCTTGCGAGAAATCAACAACGTTTTGTATGGTACATTTCATATAAAAATTGTATCCGAGTTTAGTTTTATCTTTCATTTGATGGACTGCAAAGTTTTCTGCAAGATTTTACTGCAAAAACGTTTCTATACAATGTCTTCTTCGTGTTGATGGTTTCTGATTGAACTGGATTTCCATCTAAAGGCGTAATTATGTCAAATGTATAATGACGTTTTGCATAATGAGCATCCTCGAGCTAATTGAGAAAACAAACTATTTTAATCACGGTTCCCTTTGAATGATGACTGGCGGGCGTGATATCTGACATTGTTCTGCAAGGAAATCTTTGTCTTTTTTCTTTTTTTTTTACATCACGCAAAATGATTGATGACACAAAGGAGAGACTTTTTTGCTCAGATATATCATGTTTGACGATCGATCTTCGTTTCAAATCACTTTTCGCGAAAACATGAAATTATTACATTTTTTTTCGAAAAAACGCATTTTCATTGGCGAAACAATCATCCGGTGCGAAAACGCTCCAACGGCCAAGTTCAATAATTGTCGTGATAGCACTCCCAAATGCCGACTTAGCAAACTCGAATCCCTATAGATTCGGTGCGAAACAATCGCGTCGAATATCCGCACTTAAGCCCGGCATTGTTTCGCCAATAGCCTGACCGATCAAACATAATAGAAACCCATTCATCATTTCGTCACCCATTAAAAAACTTGGGTACAAATCGTAGTCCAGACAAGGAGAGAACTATTAGGAAAGAATTTCTTCTAACTAATGCTATGAACAAAAAAAGTTCGGAATTCAGCCACAGGCGGGGTGACACGAAAATTGTTGTCCCAACATTCTTGAAACTGTTAGATGTTTATCGGCTGCTGAGAGTTCTTATCAATTGCGAGGTTTAATTGCAACTGCAAGTTTAAAAAGTGGCAGGACTGTTGGGCGTCCTGAATGGAGACCGTTTTCAAGTTACGCGAACACGGTTAATTGAGCATCACGTTTTTTTTAGATCGGCCAGAGCGATGAAAGAAAATCCTGCGGCGGGTTTTGTTCCAGCGATAAATATCGGGGCAGCATCTGTGTTTCGCGCTGCAACTCTCGGGTGTAACAAGATGATAAGTATTTATGGTATCGGTGCGCGGATCTGCGGCCGGCTCTCAGAAGAGGATGGTGTTTATAAAATGAGCAATCGATCATCCCAAATGAAAGCGTTATCTTGCGGGGATATAAATCACGACACCTGCGTGAAATTTCGTCTCGTCCTAGATCAAAAGAGCATGTGAGAAACAAAATAAACGTGTTACACTTTTGTTACAACCGGTACCAATTTTGGGTAGAATTTTTTGTCGTCCAAAATGTGTCGCTGTTGTGAAACAAATTTGAATGTTAAAGTGGGCCGTGTTGTTTCGGTCGTGCTAAAAAATTCTGCTGAGATTGCATTTTTCGCGACTTGAGGATTTATTGTAAGGTTGTGCAGCAAGGAAAATTAGATTGGAAATAAAGATAAATAAGAGTTTCGCCGATGCCCAACCAACGGGTTTTTCCTCGAGATAATGTTTATAAATAAATTGTATAAATCATGCCGATAAGTTGACGGATCGACAATTGTTATGAAAATTTGCGCAGTTATAATAATGAATTCTGTATTTTCTGTTAGTTACCATCGCCGGTTGTTGGGAAAACGTTTAGTCTCGAGATATATTTGATGGTCAGAAACGAATAGGAGAGATGCACTTCTCCGTACCTTCGCGGTAAATAAACTTTGTCTGCATAAAACAAAGATCATAAACGAAAAGATAGTGGAGAGAAAAGATGATGGAACAAAAAGTAGAAAAATATAGAAAATGATTCAAAATAAATTGTGAAAAATGTGATTGAAAATTCCGCTCGATCAGTAGGAATCATAAGTTTACTCAATTTGATTGCTCTTTGATGTATCTAGGGATCGCTTGAAACTCCAAGTTGTGTTTGCAGTTTGAAATGGGGCGCAGATTTTATACGATAGTTTCGTCAATTCGCGAAAACAAAGAGCACCTAGGGCTTATGGAGATGGATACAGGTTGCCGGTTGAGTAATGTCGAAAAACAGACTGGAACCGTCTTCTTAGTTTGCATTTCAAGAAGCACTCGCAGAGATTAATCCTATTTTGCCGCCGGTTGAGCGATTCCATTAATTTTGGTTTATAGACATAATAAAAGTAAGCCGGATCGTCAACCAAAATGCAAAATTCATGTTTACAGCGAGAGAGAAAGAGAATAGAGGAAAAAGAAAAATAGCGTGAGAAAACTTTGATGCGAGAAATTTTAACTGATTTTAATCAGGGTTATTTTAATTGATAAACATTGTAAAAAATGATGTGAACAAAAAATTTTGAATTTACGCGTTTGACATTTTGGTGTGTAATTAATTTGATTTGATCAGTATTCAACGTTGATTCTGCAAGGATTTCCGAAACTATTTGAAAACAGTTCCCCTGGGCTGGGGGACTGGGAACTTTTGATTGTACTCATTAGTGTGTTGTCTGGCCTCGTTTAATTAACAAGTATTTATAATGTTATTTCCATGTGTTAAAGTGCAAGTTTGAACCTCGAGGAGTCGCTTAATTGTGGCTGTAATTGAGTTTTTATTATTCGATCAACTTTTGATTCTCAACTAACGTCAAATTAACATTTTGTCAAGTCTCCTCTGTGTTATTCATTTACATCACACAGCTTTGTTTATCAAAATACGAGCTACAATCATTGTTCACACTTTTTTGTTCAATTTCAAAAAAAACCAAATGTTAAATTTGTAATATGTTAATCAACGTCCCTGCCATTTTATTCAAACAGAAACTTTCTTCTAAGTTATTTATGCAATTCAGTGCCTCTTGTAAACCGACATTACCATCAACTTTGATAATGTCGATTCGGATTATTATTCGGTTGATCAAATTTAAATAAAATTTTTAAATCTTTTATTCGAACCTTTGGCAGATATTTCTTCTTTAATTTCATCTCTTTTTTCAGTTATATTTTCTTGTAATGTACTATAAAATCCAGAAAGTGAGACCAATTGCACGTGCTACATCAAATTCAGACCCTTCGTTTTTCTTCTCTTATGTTTTTTTTTGTCTCCGCCACACTATTTCAGTCTCAGATATACTTTTCCAGAAGTCAGCAAAAAGAAAATAGACTTAAAGTTCTGACTATCTCTTATCAAATATTTTTCTCTTTATAAAATGTTTATTTATACAAAACACCAAAGGTTTGAAATTTTAAAAACGGTTTTATGATACAGTTGAAGGTTCATTATTAAAAATCAATCAATACACTTTTCTCATATAATTAACAAATTGTAGATTATAATTAATTAAAAAATTTTCAATATTATCATGTTGATTAGCAAAAAACATAGATAATGGAGTTGAATAGGTTTCGTCGGAATAAAAGAGAGGAAAAAAAAAGTTGTCGACTGATGAAGAGCGAGTTTCGCATACCAGCCGAGCGGTGGATTGAATTGGCTTTTTAAGTACGTCGCGTTCACTAAATCAGGGAGAAGACGTCTGTTTTTGAAACGAATTTGCACGTGTGTGTGCACACGTACAGTATCGTTTGTAAGACATCTCACAGTTTCCGGGGTATTTATTTCGATTCGATGTAACACGGGAACCCCGACCTACTTCCTAAACCGAAAAATTCCTCGTCCCTTTGGCGATTTTAAACTCGTAATCATTGCAGCGGAACTGTTTTCATTCGGCAGAAAACTTTCATACCGCGCTCTCCAACCTTGTCGGAACCGCGTCTCATTTACTTTTCGGCCCTTTTTTCAATCCCGAGCGTTGTTGAAAGACAAATTTATCGATAACTTTTGCGCGCGTCCGATTCGATCAACTTTTGTTCGCATAAAATTCATCCCATATTTTTTTCTATATCCATCCCACACAAAATTGCCGCGCGTTTTAGCCAACTTAATCTCGCGATTTTCCGTTGACTTTCAAATGAAAAGTGGAATCTCAAGTGCTTAATGAAAGACCGCAAAAAAATTGTTTTTTTTTCCTACTTCTCCTCCCCGAGGTGTAATTAAAAAGGGATTCATACTTGACAGGTCGCCGGCGTAAATTGGGTCACATTTACGAAACCGGGCTTGAAATTAAAATATTATTGAAGCAAAAGTGTCTTTGAATCTCAGCGTTTTCAAGCTCGTTTGAACAATTTAATTGCACATCATTTGGTAATTGTATAACACAGTTGGGACGATGCAAAAAGTTAATTCAGCTGAAAACAAAATTCGATCCAGCCAAACTGTTCACAAAACTCAAACCTATTCCGAGAACATAATGCGTGCCAGATTAATTCACGCAAACCAGCTGCAGTTAGTTTCATGCACGAATTGTACACAAAGAAATACATTTTGATTGGAATTCACAGCGGTTGAAAATATACTTATACCTCATGACGGGACAATTATTATATTGATCTCTGAAATTGAAATTAATATCATCTCGGTTATTTGATTTTGTGTACAGAACAGAACTAAACAAAAGGTCCAAATTATAATTTGCATCGCAACTAAATTGAAACGAGCAAATGTTCACTAAAATTAAATGATAACTTAAAAACAAGTCCAGTCTTTGAATTTTTGCAAAACTTGAAATTTTCATTCATTCAGAGAGAAGATAAAAGATGAAATTTCTCGTACAAGTTCATGTAATCAACTCTCGAACCAATCAGCGAGAAAAAAGTTTCTCCAAACTTTTGATTTTTTTTTTTTTTTTTTTAAGAACAAAAAAAATCAATTAAAGTTCCATCTGATAGCTGCTACGTGTTCCGTGAAAAATATCAAATAAACAGAATCATAACGTCAACTATAACGAATCGTAGTCCGTCATCGGCACAACACGGGTCGTCCTTTCCAACTGTCAAGGTCGTAATATTTTTGCGAAAACATCGCACCCCCTGATTTTGAAGGGTGCGCCAAACGGTTTCGATGTTCGAGTCTCGCAGTGTCATCTGGTTCCTGTCTTCAGTCATCTGTGAAGGAAATTGAATAAACATTTTCACTTTGGGTATGTCGATAAGGGTTGAAAATGGGCTTGGCATTTTTAAATTAAATTAAATTATAAATTGTTGGTTGGAAACAAAGGATGGGTGATTGCGATGAGCATTTATGCTGAAAAGAAATTTGCATTAGTCTAATCAGCTGATAACACAAGAAAGGACACGGGGTAGGAGTGCGCATCTGATCAATGCGACGGTAGCGCCGCCAGTGCTGGGAAACCCGGGATTGCACCCCAGCATGAAAATAATGATACACTTGACTTGTACCTTTTTTTTTTATTTTATTTTAAAAGAAATTCACACAAATTCTACACCAAACAAATTGAAAACAGAAGTAGATAAAATAATCAGTAGATAAAATTGATGGGTTTTTTTATTTTTTTTATTTTTTGGATTAAAAAATAGAAACTTCGTTTCAAGATTTTTATTTGTCAGGAAAAAATTGTTTCAAGAATTCTGATGGTGTATAAATTTTTGCTCCTCTAAAACATTCAGCTTAAAATGTTCCGAGAAACTTCGCAAACACCTGAGATAAGTCTTACAATTTTCACCGTAAGGGTATACGAAAAGTGATTCACTTTATTTTCTTTAAAATTTGACGCGATGGCGAACAAACTGAAACATCTTACTACCACGTGAGCTTCGATTTCTTTCTATGTTTTATTTTTTTACTTTTTTTTTTTATTTTGTCCTCTCAGTCAGAGGTAATCTGATTAGGTGATCGATATACAATTAAAAAAATTAGGACAGCGTAATAAATATCCCTGAACAATCAGTGCCAGAATATGAAAACAGCTGTGGCCAATCAAGTGAAGATCCGCGGTTTCAATCAGACCGCGGCGCGTTAATTCCATCAAGTCAACTTTAACTTGGACTTCTTTATCGTTCGATTCATTTTATTACTCTTATTATTACAATATTTTTTAATTTAATTCTCTCATCTTATACAAAATATCTTTAAATTAATTTTTCCTCTAACGAATAAGTAAAAATAAACAAAAAAATTTGTTGTAATCATTTTCAACTTGATATTTGAAAATGAGATGTTACAATTAGATTAAAATTGTTGAATTCAAATTTGGTATCTTGGATAAAAAATCGCCGGGGTAAATTAAAAGTTTTGGAAAAATTGTCGAGTTGAAAATGCGTACGGCACTGAGGGGGTTGGCTCCACCATCCTCCCTTTCTCCATCTCCTTCACTCCTCCCAATTCCGGTGGCTGTTCGTCCTCCTCGGTTCAGTTCCAGTCCGGAGATCGTCGAGAACACTGACTTCTTCTCGCGTCGACGAGTCGCGTGTGTCCCTGGGCTCTGGAATGACGACGTACCGCGCTCTGTCAAGCACCTCGGCATCCCGTGTTACCCGAGAAGAAATGCGTCTCACGCGGCTCGAGATCGATCCCTAAAAATTAATGACTATTCATGCTGGAGATGCGAGATTCCCCGAGACGTAAAAACATTGTACCAATAATTGACATTACAACTTGATCGACGATAAGCTCTCGTTTTTCATGACTCCGTTGGTATTTTCAAATGTCAGGTGTCAATTCCGGCTAGAATTTCGCCCCGGCTGATCGACTCTGAGACGTGATTCCCGTCGTGATAACCATAGTTCCGACTCGCTATGGTAATTCTTGTAGATTGAGTTTTGAAAATAAATTTTCACGTCAAAATTACATTTTTTCCTTTTGATTTTCATCTTTGGCTTTCACGAAGTAAGACTGGTGTTTACTTGGTTTTTAAGGTCACAAAATGTTATCTGAAATGACTGAAATGAAACTTTTAAAACTGCAATCGGTATCTCGGATCTGGTTATGTCACGTGGTTGATACGAGATTGATGTTCCATTAAAATGTTCATAATCCAATGGGACGACGCAAATCCCGACGAGCTAATTCTCGAACGTTTTATCGGTCTACTTAACGTACGAAAAATAAAGAGAAGGCGGAGAGCAATAATGCAATTACGCTCTCGAGGTACTGTGTCAAAGGCAACGTGTTTTGCACGTACGTTTATGTATTGTACTTGAATCCTGCAGCTGCTAAAATTTTTTTTTCATTTCTCGCGTCGTTTAATCTCAATTCGTCAATTGTGTATTTGTTTAAAAATATTTTTCTAGGTTGACAAATAAAAAAATTTAATAACTCGTCGAGGGTTTTCACGATAGAAAGCTTTGAGCGAGGAAGAAAAAAGACGGAAATTCAACCGGGATATAAAATTAGACAGCTGAGAAGAAATCGTTGACGAAAATAATGAAATATTCATAGGCTGCATAAATGTTTTCAAAATTAAAATGCATCCTCAAACTTGTGTGAGCAAGTTTGAAATCAACTTTCAAGATTGCGGTTTTCAAATCTGTGCCCATTCAATTAAACTCAACGAAATTCTAAGTTTCGGATACGAATTATGTTAAATTTCAAATTCGAGCGACACATTTTTTCGGGTTCATATAAAATTAACAAATAAAATCAAAAGTGATCAATCTTTTTGAGTTTACAATTTGGATTTTGCTTAGAAATAAATAACTAAAATAATTAATAACAATTAGATACACTTTTAATTATTA
>JAPYZS010001475.1:0-15231 GCA_030522925.1 Trissolcus japonicus | reverse complement strand
CTGGTTTGAAGTGCGAAATTCGTTTTTCGGCCGATTTATGCGTAATGAACAATTTTTGGGGCGCCCCCTATACATTTGAACGGGTTTTCACCTCTTCGGTGAAAATTCTAAGTTCACATTCGTGGATCGTCCACGTGGAAAACTTCTCTCTCATACTTTGGTTACGTCCTAAAGTAAGACGTGTGTGTAGGAAAAAAAGTTTTAATAAATTTCATTGCATTTTTAACAATATTTACACGTCTCCGAAACTGATAACGACCCTCTTGGACAATAGCACGTACGCTTTCATACGAATGCAGTTCATACGAATGCAGTACCATTCGTATGAACCGCAAGGGTTTATCGGAAGAAGTGAGAAACACTAAATTCAAGTTGGCCTTGCAGGAAGTCAGATCTTACCAAAAAGGACCTTCGACTATGACCATTTGGCAAGCCAAAAGAACTGTCTGTATGTTGTCAACTAATGGGTGAATTTACGAAAAGTTTACAGTTAGTGTCCTTCATCTTTTTTACCAGCATGGTAAAAAAGAAAGCTTTTATTTTTGTCAGCTTATGATATATCGAAGTGTTGGTTTTTAAGACCACATTGAGAAAATGCAATGAAATGATAAAGAATTCATGAATATGTAACATTTATACTACAAACCTGAACGAAAATGTAAGCTCCGTGGAATGTCCTGAGTTAAATTTTTCAATTGAGTTGTGTCGGCAAGTTAACATACTCGATTAAAAACGATCGCGCAACGACAGTCAGTTTAAAGGAACTATAGAAGATCTCATTTCTCTTCGTTATAGTACAATAATCATGACTTCATCACAATCTGAATTTTATTTATTTATGTCCTAAGAGAACGACAAAAATATAATAAGCAATAAAATTAAATATTTTTGTATCGACGTGATGTGAAAAATTAATTAATTTATAGTTTTTATCATTTTTGATACGAAGTTTTGAAAACAGTGATGTGAAAAAATGAAAATTCATCGTATTAAAAAGTTAAAATTAAAAATTTCAACAATTTCACATTATAAGCATAAACATTCAGCTCCACAGCAGATGATGTGACTTGTCTAGAACATTTTTTTGGAAAAAATGTATTTTATTTCTCTCAGTGTATTGAAAATGTAATTGGAAGTTTAAATTGTATTGTTCAACTATCCAAGAAATTTATTCTCCATCTATAATTTTTTCAAAACATTTGGGGCTAGCCCTATTTTGTATAATAAGGGCCTAAAAAAGCTAACATTGGAAGAAAATCTATTCAGGTCAACTCTAATTTGCCTAATCAGAAATAAAATTAAAAAATTAAAAAAGGTTTCGTTTCATAAGTTGTAACGTGGCATTTCTCTTATGCATTCGGGAGCTCCTGAGGGGACCCATGGATTTCCTCAGACTCCCCAAAAAGAGTTTTTTTAGAGACAACATGCGACGGACATGGTGCGCGTCCTTTTTTTGTAGTATGCGACCTTGAGGTCAGCAACCTTTGACTATGAAAATAAAAAGAATAAGGCACTGTGGAGCACGATCGACGGACCAGGGACATACAATTCGCGGCAGACACTAACGGCAGGCGTTATTTTTCAGCTCGGAGGCCAATTAATTTTTCAGACTCGCTTTTTTTTACAATCCTTGGAGCGTACTTGGCGGCCCAGGATGACCCGGAAACGTCCCCGAGATGGCCGGATCAACGGTGGAGCAGGGGCTACGCTCGCCGTTATCGACCAGGATCGATAAGGGGGCACACGCCCCAGTGGTCATCCTCCTGCAGGGGCCTGAACGCGAGTTCAGGCCGAATACCGCGCTGCGTCCAGAGTGGGGAGGCGGCCTATAAAGGTCACCGCAAGGCCGTCCTCCTCCTCTTCTCAGGACCTCCCGAGTGCAAGTTGCGTGACCTAGTTTTTCTGTTCTTTTTGCGTTGATTTTGTGTAGTTTAAAGAGTCTATTTTTATTAATTTTTGTGAGCCGGTAGTGTGTCGACGGAGGATTCTCCACGGCCGTCGATCTTCTTAAGGTTTGCCTTTTATCTACACGAATCAGATCAACGGTCTATGATTCTTTGTATATTTTTCGTTTCTTGTCACTAACGGTTATTTAGTAGTCTCTTGATTATGAAGTAAAAGTTGTCACTAATCGAAACACCGCATCTCATGTCTCGCCGGAATTGTTGTTTCTTTTTCTCTTTTGCATAGTTTTTTTCCTAAATAAAATTCAGATCCATGAACTTTACTTATGACTTTTTCATGAATCCCTTACAATAGCCTGCGACGAACGCGATAGGAGTTTCGCGCTCGATAGCCAATATCTAGCTGGAGACGGTTGCAGCCTGGCGCCCGACAATAAAAATTTTTTTTTTTAATTTTATATTCTAAAAACTAAAAAGTAACCACCGCATTACAAATTTGCGCCCAACGTAGGGCCCCGAGAAAAGGCGTTCATTTGAATTGTAGAATAAGTGTTCTTGATTTGTCTGAAACGAGAGAAAGACCGTTAATTGATCTGATTCGATTTTAATTTTATTTCATGCCAACTCAATGTCACGTTTTATAATTTATTTTGTGTTAACTTATTTATTTGTCCGTATCTTATTTACTTTTATTTGGTATATTCAAATTCAATTTAAATTATACAAACAAGTGCAATAGCATGCAAGTGTCTCTCACTTGCACTGCCGTGTTTTGAAATTGCATATGAGTGCCAGTTTTGAATTTTGATTACAATTTTAGTAATTAACAAATTTTTATTGTTTGACCTTATTATTTATTTTAGTTTATCGAATTGATAATTTTGCCAAAGTGTCATTGTACATTTCCACCTAAATTTTATTTTCAGCCACGAAAATTCAAACGAAATTCATTGCATTTTTCTTTGCGTTGATCAACGGCACTGTGAGCGCCGTGATTCAGCCTATTGGAGGGAGAGAGACAGCGAAGATACTGGTGTTCTGTCGCGCTCGCACTAACGTAAGTGCGAAGCGCCTTACCGTTGCGCGCTCGACTCGCACGAGTCGGCGGCTGCTAAAGAGGTGATTCCATTGGTCGATTCTCTTCGGCGAGTCTCGGTACGTTCGAACTCGCCCGAACTGTCACTAGTTCGATTTCAGATAGCAGAAATCATTTTCTGATCGAGGTGATTGACGCGTGAAAGATTTTCGGCAATTTCGCGATAAATTGAGTGCGCTCTTTTGGTTTTTGGCGAAGAAAATTCCTTGTTTTGGCGGGTAGATTTACTCAATATGAGGTGACAAGTTGTTCCAATAAATTCCTTCGTGAGTTCTGGTGTTGAGAATTTTGCTGTTTTCAGGGTTCATTGTTTACATTTTTTCGGCGAGTTTTTTCGGTCACTTATTGGAAGTTTTCGACCACACAAAATGGGAAACGGAAAAGTGAGGTGAATTGTGGACCACTTTTGCCACTGACATGGAAGAAAATGTGTTTTGTTGCCACTTTGGAGCCGTGCCGCACCGAATTATTTTGGGATCGTCTTGCACACGTCAGTTGTGAGCCACTGACGGGGATTTTTGTTGTTTTGGCCTGCAAATTATAAAAAAGGTAAAGATGATTTGTTTGGATGAGCTGAAAGCTCATGAAAACACCGAAACAGTCAAACAATGGCTGAAAGAAGGTGACATGATGGATATCCTCTCGCTCACGAGGATCCTCGGGTTGAAAAGTCGCGGAAGTTTGCGTGACGTGTCTTCGCGGATCGTGCGGTATTTTGAGCAGGAAATTTTGGGGATCGCGAACGCGTTAAACGACGACGATTTGGTGTTTGGGTTGCACGCGGGTTCAGACGATATGAACGAGGAAAGAGTGTCGCGTCGCGTAGGAGTTAGCTCCCGAGTTTGATCGCGAGTCGGACCGCGATTCAAATCCGGCGCCGTCGAACCTCGCTGACGTCACTCAGCGTTCACGGCCAGAGCGCGAAATTTCGAGAAGGCGATTGCGTTTTGACGAAGGTATCGGTGCGACCACACGAATGAGTGCAAAAACAAAACCATGGAGGGTGTTGTCGCGTATAAATTCCACCACTTTGGGTGAAATTTATGTAGGTGGACTACAGCACTCGCGGGATGAAATGTTGGAGGAAGCGGTAGAGCCAACAGTCACTCGTTTAAATCGGATGAACGATTTTCCTTTAATACCGAGTAGTTTGTTCGGCACTAATCGGCATAGGGAGAATTTGAGTCACGGGGAAAGTAGTTTTTTGGGCACTCGTGATAAACGTCGCGTCATAAATAGTCGGAATTTAAAATTTTCGGCTGACAGCTCGCATGATGAACTGTCAGCCGAAGAATTTCTAATTACCATAGAAGAACATCGTCGAGGTTCAGACATCACGGATGACGATATGCTCGAGGCACTTCCGGCTTTATTTGAGGGTGTAGCTTTGCGATGGTATCGGTTAGAGTATCCTTTCTGGGAATCGTGGGCCGATTTTGGGGAACATTTTTGTACTTATTTTGGCGACGAAAATTATTATCAAAATTACTATACTTGGTCTGGATTCGGTATATGATGCGATTTGTTCGTCCCCCGCCGACCATGCGAGAGCAACTCGATTTGGCATATACGAACTTGCACCCCGAATATAAAATGAGGATCGGTCGCGAATAATTCGCGGATTTTTATGAATTGGAGACGCTGGGAAAATCTTACGAGGCGCGTAAAAGATCTCGTGCGACGTATCGACCACAGTCGCGAATACCTCATTCGATTTTTCCTGAGGCTGCGTGTGCAGCCAAAGTCCCAAACTCAAAGTCAAATATTAATGCCACACGGCGATTTTCAGGTCGTTTGTTGGGAGGTCAGCGAAGTGCTGCTGTCGACGAAAGCCAAGAAGAGCAGTTGTGCGCTGTGAAAGCACAGATTTCAAAAAAAGGCACTAACAGCATAGGTACTAATCGGCAGACCACTAACTGGGAACAAAGAAGAGCGAAGACTCAGAACCCAAACAGTAGAGGTAATATCACTTATAGTGATAAAGAAAAAGTAAATAGCGTGGCTCAGGACTCACAATCTCAGAAGTCGAAGGTTTCGGTTCAGCCGTCATTAATTTCCACTTCTGCAGGTCAGAATAGTCAGGTAGATAGTCCAAGGAATGGGGAAGAGGTTGAGAGAACTTTCCCTCACCCCTGTTGGAATTGTAGACAAATTGGTCATCGTTTTGGAGTTTATCCACAACCTCTGCGACTTTTCTGTTTCGGTTGTGGAAAGGAAAATGTGAAGAAGCCTCCATGTGAGAGGTGTGCTTCACGTGAGGATAATAGGGGAAAAGAAAAGAGGCAATAGCAGGTAGAAAGCCACTCACCGAGTGGCAGGAACTGCTTTTCAAGGAGCAAGTTCTGATGAGCCAAAGGACGAATCCAGCATGAAAACTGACTTCAGGGAGTGTGGCGAGTTGAAGTTAAGACAAGAAGATATGCGTCCTTACATTGAGGTTAGGTTGAATAGAAGAAAAGTTAGGTTGTTAGTAGATAGGTTTCACACATTCATATTTGAGTCCAAGTGATTACGAGAAGATAGGTAAACCCCTGATTAGGAATAGAGAAAATGTGTTTGTGAGTATGGCCAATGGCAAGAAAGAACCAATTGTAGGCATTTTGAGTACAAGATTAGAATTTGCAAAAGCCAAGTTTTTAGTAGAGTCACTTAATTACGATGGAATTCTCGGTATGGATAATATTGTAAAGTTAAAATTGAGAATAGATTTTAGTTCCGATTATTTGAGTTTAGAGCCACTTTCTTGTAATTCAGTAAATAATGAAAAATAACGCCTGTCGTTAGTGTCTACCGCGAATTGATTTGTCCCTGGTGCGTCGACCGTGCTCCACAGTTCCTTATTCTTTTTATTTTCATAGTCAAAGGTTGCTGACCTCAAGGTCGCATACTACAAAAAAAGGACGCGCACCATGTCCATCGCATGTTGTCTCTAAAAAAACTCTTTTTGGGGAGTCTGCAGAGATCCATGGGTCTCCTCAGGAGCTCCCGAACGCATAAGAGAAATGCCACGTTACAAAGTATACAAACAATATGACCAAATGTTAGTGAATAACTTAAAAAACAATAACCAAACACACAGCATTAGTTGACTTTGAAATTAAAAATCCATTTTTATTCTCATTATACATCATAAGTGCAGTTTTACTCGTTTTGTTATTGCTTTTTTTTCGATTTTGGTTCGTTTATACAGAACAAAATTCTGGAAATTTTTGTGATAAAAAATTAATCGATTTATTGATAAATAATAGTTATAAAATAAAATAAGAATATATCTGTGATAACGCCAAATACGCAGAATAGTACCCCACACAGAAAAAATAGTTTATATATATAGGGCATTATTTGTAAAATTTTCACCGAAAAAATGAAAATAACAGAAGTTATTTTTTCTGGATACCGTATTGAAAATAAGAAGATACATTTTTTCCTTTTTTATCGGAAAATTCTGATTTATGAATTTAAAAAAATGTTTACTTGTTATTGACTGCTTTTTTAACCCTCCATCGGTGCCGTTTTTTCTACTGTCTTTTTCTTTCTCTATAACGGTCACTCGGTTATCTTTGTTGTGTGAAGGCCACGCTCATAGCTGTACCAATGGAGGGTTAAAATTAATATAACATGGAATGATTTGTATTTTTTTTTCTTATATTGAAATTTCCACCTGCCTATTTTGTATTTTTTGAAATACTTATTGATAAGTTCATTTCCCTAATTTTAATAAATATATTTTTCCCTTATTTGATTTAAGTAATTGAACCCACGAGATTATAAAATACAACGTAATTCTTACAAATATATGCTTCAAAAGTCCGTTTTAGGTATCGAAAATTAATTTTTCAAATAACTTTTTAATTAATGAAGATAATTTAAAACTTGAATCTTTTAATTGATACTGACATTATCTACGATATGTCTCAGTATTTTAATAAAATTCATTAAATTTATATTTTTAATTAGCGTGTCCTAAGATACAAGCTGTCCCAATGTACAACAGGTGGGGTGCTGCGACGACAATCTAAAAACGATAGTAAATCGTTTTGATTAGAAGGGGTTACATGTTCATCTGAAACCTCGTCTACTGTCACTTGGCGTTGCGAATCATACTCCTGCATTCCGCTACCATTGATGTCAGTAGTTCATTGGCATTCCCGGATTTATCCTCCGTCTTGAATGTAATCAATTTGAATCTAGGACCTATGACCAAAATGAAGTTGACAAAATGGATGCAGTCCTGGTTTCGTAGAAGAGAAAATCTTTTTCCGGTAGTCGTTTTTAATGGATCTTTCGATGTTAATAAGAAATTGTACAGTTCATGAATTAATGGATTATCATAGAAACCGAGATGTATTGGCGGCCAGAAATATCTCTCGTTGCTTTTTTCATCGGCTTCAGAAATAATGCTAAGTCCATTAAAATATCCCAGTCCGAATCATCCAGAGGTCCCGGGCCTGACCTGCATAATGAAAGAGCCGTTCGTATTGCTTCGCGTAGTTCGATAGCTCGCTCAATCATCTCATAGGTACTGTTCATTCCAGTGGGACAGTCTTGTTTTAACTTCAAAATTTTGGAGTTCAAAAGTTCTTGCATCTGATTAAGTTTTTCCGTTGCGTCAGTGCTGCTCTGAAATTATGTCACAATCTCTTTCAATTGCTTGATGGCAGGCTGTGGTTATTTTCCGGCCGGAGATGGTTTACGGGTTTGAGTGGATGATTTTTGTTAAATGTCCAACCTGTCTGTTACGATCAAGTTTAAAGTGTGTGCAAAACAGGGCATATGACGAAATTTTAAGATATTGGCAGTAGCTAGGATACGACCTCTTGACTTTGAAGCTAGGACCATAAGGTTCAGGGTGTCGTGGCTTGGCCAAAATGAAAATCACACGAAAACGGAACATTGTTTCATCAGTTTATTTTATCACGCGGCTCGAACGCAAAAAAAATGGAACCGCCGTACAAAGAAAAGAACTACAAAAAAAATCACAAAAAAAACGATCGCACAACCCAATTAAAGAAAATAACAAGAGTCTTCCTCCCTGTCTTCCCTCTCTTTACTCACCTCGCCTTTCGCACCTATCCGCACTGTTCCTCTTTCACCATACACTCGTTCCTCACACATCGGTCGCACTCAACATAGTGGCTTCCCTCATCTTCTTCCCTGCTCAAACTCACGACACACATACCAACAATTCCTTTTCTTTCTTTATTTTTTCTTTCTTTACCAAAAACCGATCAAAGACAAAAACACCTCTTTCCACTCAAAACAGACTACCCGCACACATACACATAGTGGCATTGTCTGTCGTCATACACACTAATTTTTGTCGCACGTCCCACCTTTAGAGGACCTTATTTATGCTCTACGCGGAAAAAACGGGTCATTAATAGTTCGTGTCCTCGCAACATTCTGTTGACTGTAGTTAAAAATTTTGTTTGACGCACGACTGATGCGCGGAGACGATTCGCGACTGTTTGGCGCAACTGTCAGCCGTACGTGATTGACAGGTACGGTTGTACGGTGGTGGACATTACAAAAGTCGCACGACTCAATCGTGTCCGAACAAAAATTATAATTTTATTTTCCTCAGATATTAGTATCTGTCAAACTGAATTTGCCGAAGTAGGTCGAAAAAGTTAATTAATTATATTTCTTGGTACAGTGTGTGATTTCAACTTACGACTTATGAAGTTGATATGAAATGTGATTTCAATCAAAGTTAAGTAAGTACTACGAAAAAAATCGGACTATCAGGAAAACTACCGCAACGTATTAATTACGTCAGAACACTTTTACATGAAGTTGGACTGCGGAAAATTCCTGTCCCTGAAGTTATCAATAATGCCCCTGGTATACCGAGTATAAATAAGATTCATACCCGCAATACATCACATTTTTGCATATTATATACTTGATTATTTTATACTTTAATGTATTCTAGGTTATAGTAAGGTTATATTGCGGTTATAGTAAGGTTCTAGTATAGTAAGGGTTTGTTAGCAACACTGCGACAAGTTGCTTTGCCACCTTTTCCGGAACTCAAACTGGTGTGGGATCAAACGTTCCTATATCGCCAAGAATTGACGAAAAAGAAAAAAGATCCATATTGATAATTCAATGAACTGCCCTGCCTGAGTACAAATGCTGGCGTTGAACCTGTAAAAAGATTGATTTTCATGGAAAATTTTGTTAAGTATAAGTAAATAAATATGTTAGTTAGTTCAAGATTATAACAAAAAACATCCCAATAACAATTTAAACATTCAAGAAATGTTTACAAAATCCATAATTTTTCCAGCATCCATAATTTTTTGAATTAGATCAAAAAGATGCTACATTGCTCTTATCGTTTGTAAATTCTATAAGGGCTCCCGAAAAAAGGCACGACGACTGGGAAAGCAAGAAAACGGAAACTAGAATCCGAAGGAGCAAAAACAAAGCAAAAAAATGAAGAACAAGCATTCATCTTGAATGTATCGGTCAGTAAATTTTCCACCTCAATTATTGCATGAAAACATTTTATTCTCTATTTGTTCTTCGCATTCGAGTTTTAGAGTAATCGAAATTTCCAAGAGATTATGACCCAAAGACAAAACGTTGATGATACTGAAAATCTGTACCCGCGCATTGCGATTGTTGGACCAATCCAGGCTCCTGAAAAAATTTGCAGTGTCGTTGGTACTGGTAGCTTTCAATTGGAGTCGGCAATTAAGGCACTTACATTCACCTTTCAAGTATTTTTGGCCTACAGCATATCATTCCCAAAACATATCGATTTCTTATGGCATTTTATCCAAGAAGCTTTTTTTTATAATAGACGTTTGCAATATGTTATTTATTTTATTATTTATTTTCGCGCGCTCAATCAGATTAATCCTTTACCTTCTTTATATTTTCAGCCGTGTGAGGTCCTTTTATACTTGTGGTGTCAAGAACAGCTAATTTTAACTCCCTGTTTACTAGGAAATGAAATGTCAGAGTGGTTACTCCCTCATTCGCTGAAGACTGAAATATGGTTGGCTGTTGACAGGATTGACGTTAAGGCAACTCCCGTCTCCGCAAATGATTTTGGCAATAAGCTGTTTGGTAATTGTCGTGTTCTTTTTTCTTCAAGTTCTTTTTTTTTCTTTACTATTTTTTTCATACACGTTCATTCTTTCTACTACATGTTTTAAGGTACGATTCCTCCGTTTGACTGGTGGTTCCCCTAAACTCTTTTCGTTGTCATTATTATGTCCAGTAATAGCTTGGTAATCCGATGTTTCATTTTAAGTGATATAGCAAATTTGAAGTGTTTCCACTCGTTTTATAATCCGTCTTACATACCTCACAACGAACATGATCTTTATTCTCGAGTTTAGTGAACTTTTTCCATACAATTGATTCTTCGCCCATCGTAGAACGATATCTATAATAAAATGAGAAAACACTTGTTGATGCCGACAATCAGAAACACCTTGCAACAATTTCGCAAATATATTTTATAATTTTATATAATATATATAGCCATGTCATAGAATTTAGTTGCTTGTTTCATTGCAAAGAAGTCCCACATACTTGGGTTATTCGAACAATCACACAATTTGCTGTTCAATAAAATATATTTATTGCTAAAAAATATAGCAAAATTAAACAATTTAACTAGAAGATCTAAACGTGGTTCATAAGAGAAATTAATGTTAGTCATCGTAATAGAAAATATTTTAAATATGAATATTTCTAGCACCAATATAAACACAATCCTGAATTCTCATTCTTAATTAATGTGTTCTTATCTATATCTCACAATAACGAAAGATTTATGCCTATGAATTAGCCTGAAATTGGTTTTATTTAAGTTTGTGATTTTTTTCTCGTTTTTGATTTATTTGAACCTAAATTAACTAAAGTTAAACAATTTTTCATAATCGTTAGTTTTGTTCGTCTTGTTATTTATTTCTGTTTTTGTTTTTTAAGAATATGAGAATTTGATTTTATTTACGATTATAAAAATTTGAATTTCTTCCTTAAATTTTATCACCGATAGTTAATCGATAGCAGAAACAACTATTGATGGTTTTCGATAGTCAAAACTATCGAACACTATCGATAGTGCTATCGAGGTTTACCCATTCCTGAGTCACAAGTCGCAGTTTTCCTTCGACTGCCAACAGGTGAGCATCCTGGAAGGGAACCTAAAAGTTTCTCTTAACCTACTACCTAGAACCTAAAAGCTTACCCAAAATGTAAAACTTAAAATCTAGAACTTAAAGTTTGAAACCTAAGACTCTAAAATTTAGAATCCAAACCTAAAATCTAAACCCTAAAACTCAAAATAATACAAATTTTAATAAAAATTTAAAAAAGTAAATAAATGATATTCAACTATTACAATTTATGTAATAACATTAATGAAATTTCGGAAAAACTTTCGATTTAATAGTGTGATTTTCGTTAAGAGGGAATATACACTTGGAATATACACTATGGATAACAGTTATGAATCTTTTTTTCTCAGTGTGGATGTATATATGGATGGATGGATTTAACAAGATTGATTGAATTTATTGCAAGCGATCATACCTCGCGTATCTGCTACTTATAAAACACATCGACATATTTTTCCTTTTAACTTATCACTTGTAACAATTAAACCGTCGGCCAAAAAGACGTTTTTTTAAACTTCTTATAATGCCAATGCAAAAACTGTCGCTCAATTGGCGAACGCTTTAATATACATAATATGCCGCTTAGGCTTGCTCAAGAAAAAAAGTGAAGAAAAAAGTAAAGAAAATGAATAAAATAAAATAACAAGAACAGGAAAAGAACTCGGCAGTTCTGAACGACAAGAAGATTGCATCTTGGCAATTACAGTACTTTTTCAGCAAGGTGACATGCGATACGAAGACACGTCTGGTTGAAGCGGAAAACTTATTGTCGCAAAGAAATTCCATGAGAGCCTTGGGGGCAGATATCGTGAGCTTTTAAACTATGCGCATACAAAGTTTGCTGCGCCTACTTGCCCTCCCCCTCTGCTCGTTGTTGCTCACACCAACTCGGTGTAATTAATAGCTTATAGACCGCCGAGAAATTATCATTCATAACTGCGAAGTACGCGTGATGAGAATATTTGTGTGATAGCTATGAGCTTCTGATAACGCGCTTGTTGCGCGACGTCATTTTATGCTTGTTGACGGAACACGATGCGTGCATCATTTCAAAGTATTCTATGATTACGTCGTATGCGTTAAAAGATAATCTGCAAACCATCTGCAAATTTAACATCTGACATGAATAATGATTAATTATTTTAACACATTTATTATTTTTTCAATGTATCCGCAAGTCAATGTCGCCAAATTTCTTCTGATAGAGGGAACAGAGATGCAAATTAAATTTGTAAAAATATTCAGATGGCCATGATTGCTTTTTTATATTCTGAATTCAGAATTCAATATCGTATAAATCGCGAATTCTTTAAATAAGATTGAAAATTAATTTCAAATTAAATACGTTTAATTAGATGTGATGTTGTTTTGATTTCGTAAAAATATATCCAACGAATTTACAAGTGTTTCATTTATTGTGCCGATATCAGGGTCGTTAATCCCGGTGTGGTAGTGCGTTATATAGTCGTGTGACATTTGTAAGAGATAGTATATAAGCTTTGCATTTTCGAGCGAGAGTAAATGAGAGCGCGATGTGTGCGACTTATCGTGACGTCAATGTCATCCCAATCACCTCAAGCGGGTGATTTTTTTCAAAACGACCGAACACGACGCCAGGCCAATATCAGAACCCAGCGCATCTGTATTCTCGCACCTTGTAGATTCGATCGATCGATACATGTTCGGAATTATTCAAATCAACCTCAACGATATATTGTTTTGCAATACGTGACGTTGACAAGTTGTCCAAGCGAGTAAATAAATATCAAACCATGCGTTATCTATATTGCTTCGGCCTGTAGCTATCTTTCAACACTTGTTTGGCGAAACTCACACTCGCATACGAGGAAAAGAAAAAATGGTTTATAAATGTTTTTACTTTCTATCCAGTAATAAAGTTTAAATTTAGTCATAAAATTGGCTTACATGTTCATGATTTTAGTAACATTTTTAGAATTGAAACATTCAAATTTAACCTTTCTCCGGTTAGGTTGAGTCTGAAAGAATTTGTTCAAAATATTTTTCGCAACACGTGCATGAGGAAGTGCCATTTCCGACCCGCTTTTATGAGTGGGAAGTGGCGAATTGCGTCGCACTTAGATAGGAAATCCCTATTTTAAACTTATTTACTGTTTGGGAAATCAACTATTTCGAACTGGTTTCACAGAAATATTTCTGTCTTCTGTTTTCTAATAGCACGCAGTCACGTTCTGATTGGCTGAGTATTGTTGCACGTGGGGGCTATATAATAGAGTGAGTCGGTCCACTTGCTTCACTTGCTGCTGAACACACGACCGGTGCAGACCGACCCTTACAGGAGTACATTCATCAGTGAATAAACAGAATCATCTCGAAGCAGTGATGGCCAGGAAACGTCGCGGTAAAAAAGAAAAGAAAAAGAAGAAAAAAGACTACGCCGGAGAAAAAGAGGCAGAAGAAGAAGACGGACAAAGCTGACAAGAAAAATAGTGGAACGATCGAGGTCACGAACATGGTGCGAAAACTCACGAAACCTGTCATTGTGACGCCACCAGCAACAGAATTGTTGTGCAGTTTTCATCCTCTTGTCGGGCCGACGGTGCCGAAGCAACCGCTACAAAACAAGAAAATACTGCATCATAATATTATCGCGCACAAAATTAAGATCATCAGTCTTAAAAATTCTTCTAATTCTTCTTCTTTTGTATACATTTTACCTATCGTCTATATCGTCCTATCTTTATATAATATATATATCTTATCTCCTATTTTTTTATCACAAGGGTAGGAAAATGCATTCAACGCACCCCTCGGTGGCGTGTCTCTAATGACTACCGCCGAGGGCCTGTGACCCCTACCCACTAGAAACCTAACCCTTGGGTACGCCTTTTCCTCGCGCGGGCTAACTGCCGTTAGGCATTACTTAACCCGAGATGGACTGGCTATCTGCAGTATCGAGAAATAGCTGGCTATCATCCTCTGGTGGTAGGATGGGACTTCCATTTTGCTAAGTGATTCCAGAATGCAGTTTCACCGGACCGAGTTGAATGCATTTCTCACGTTTAGTGTTACGATCGCACAGTATTTTGTCGCCCCTCTGGTCCATCTTCTTCCGGCTATCGCATCTCTGGCGATTTCAATGACTTTGTCCACTGCATCGATCGTGGATCGAGCTTTTTGGAATCCGTACTGGTTTTCTGAAAGACCATGTTGTTTTTTGCTGAATTCCTCTAATCTGCTGCAGATGATTTTTTCGAGGACTTTGCCTGCTGTGTCCAGTAGGCATATTGGGCGGTAGGATGATGGCTTATCTTACAGAGCCATCTGGTCCCAAAGGACCAGGTGCTGCTATTTCCAACAGTCAGGAAATTTTCCCTTACTGAGGCAGGTGTTGTAGACCTGGAGGAAAACATCTGGTCTTATCCGGATGGCGGCTTTAAGGGCCATGTTTTGGATCTTGCCTGAGTCTGGGGCCTTGGTGTCTCCAATGTTCTGAACGGACTTCAGCAACTCCTCGTTCGTGATCGATGGCTTTTCGTCAGGATCTTCGGTTGGGTTCAGTGGAGGTGGAGGTGTTTTCTGCTGGTATGGAAACAAGGCTCTGACTATCTTGTCCAGGAACTCTGGACAGGATGGAGGAGCCTGCACTGGCATTTCAGCCTAGCGATGACTGTTCTATATGATCTTTCCCAACTCCTTGACATAGCTCCTTCGAGCATCGTCGCTTACTGGCTTTGATGGCATTGCCAAGGGTCCTGCGGTCCTCGGTGTACTGGCCTCTAAAAGCAGCAGATGTTGCGTAACCCCTAGCACGTTGAGGTCTCCTTCTACACGGATAGAAATGAAGCAGTAATTTTTACTAGTTTTCATCTGAATCGTGTGATGGTAACGGGAAACATGATAAATTACTATTCCAATTTGTATATTTTAGTTTTCAGCATAATTTAAAAAAATTTAATTTAATTGTTATCGACTTTTCCATGTTGACATTCTAGAAGTCTGTGGGGGGGTTTTCTGTTGACATTCCATTCAGTTTTCGTTTTAAAAAACTGAGAAAGTTGATATGAAGTTGTCGAGTCTCGAACCCCAGCCCCATCCGCGCGCGGTCACT
>JAPYZS010001474.1:0-23188 GCA_030522925.1 Trissolcus japonicus | reverse complement strand
GAAAATACATGGTAAAATATATGTAAAAATATATATAAAATATATTTTCAGCGGCAAAAAGTTAGCTATTTTAAATATATATCATTTTTCCGTGAGGGTGTCGTGGGATAATCTGACAAGTGTTAAAATTCGTCCAGGGATGTGTTATGGTCTAAGCGCAGTATTCAACGCAGTTTAATTTTTTGACTTTTGCAGAAAATCGGACCACGCTTGAAGAAAAATAGATAAAACGTTATTAAATAATACTTTAAGAGGATGCCAACCTTTAACAGAAAAAAATTAGGGTATTTTACATAAAAATGTCTTAACACATTATTCCTGCAATGTTTTAAGTATTCTCCTTCAATTTTCCTTTCAGTGTAACAATAAAACATTTTTCAATTTTAATTACCACAAAAATATGGCAAAACTAAACAAAAAAATTGTTATTTATAAATTTGCAGCTTTTATTTCATTTATAATAGTTCGAAATATTTCGTATGTTTTAAAGAAGCCCTGAAATATGAATATTTGATAGAAATCTGTTTTGATGTTTAATTATATGTACTTGGCTTTTGTACCATCAAATCAGTTTTGATCTGTGCAGATCTGTTAAATTGTCTATTTAAGATCATATAATTGGATAAAGTGAATTCCAAAGTTTCGTACATTTATTTGTGTGTGCATGCTCTTACATCATTATTCTTTTATAAACTCGCTGGCTCAAGTTTCAGAAAAGCTGAGAACAAAACGAGCTCGCTAAATATAAACTAAAGAGAAAACCAATTAGCGCTATTAATTAATGCAAATCAGATGTAGTAAATCTGGTTATGCGACAGAGAGAAGTACAAACAAGCGGGATGTCTCGGGGTATCGGGTTTCGGACGGGAATAGCAATTGACTGAAGGAGTTTGCTCAAGGCATAATGGCAATAACGATTTAGTTTCGTCGTCGTGCTCTTTAATCGTCAAAATTAACGTCCCAGTTTCATCTTTCCGGTAGAAGGGATCGCCCAGGGAAACTCGAATGCAAACTAAAAGTTTACTTTACGCACAAGTAGCGTTGCGAAGGAGCCGGGCTAAGCGGGAGCGCGAGGCCAGACTCTAACCAACTTAGCGGGAACTTAGGAAATTAAAGCAAATAGACAGGCAAGTGCCCCGCGGAGGTCAGCCGAGTTCCACGACGAAACTTGATGCTGGTTCTCGCGAGCCCCCAGTTATATTTCATATCGTCGGCGTAATTACAAAGGTCAATTAAAATGTAAAACGGTCTTTTAATCAAGCGGCTCTGATATGTTGACTGCGGCTTTTCGTTTCCTTTGAATTTAATAGCTGTGATCAAATTTCATTCGTAAATCTCTCCAACGCAATTCAATCACAGGCCCGCGTTCTTCCTAATGTGGAGGGTAAATAAACAATTATTCCCGCGAGTTGGAAACAAAGATTCGAAAACTAAAGGACAAGCCTTATAATAAAATAATGAATCAAATGGGAGAGGACGTTGAATAAGCACACAATGGAATGCAATGAAATTTTAATTCAACTCAATAAAACTCGAGCGCCGCTCTCTGTAATCTTTTCAAAAGCATTACAAACGTTCGGTAGTCGCAATGCTGTGGAACTCGATTATTGTAACTCAACAATTTCATTCCGTAACGGCAAACAGCGTTTGAAGTTTTCGCGAAACGCGCGTCAGAGGTTAAAGGAACAGAGATGGCGCACATGAAATCTGCATTCGTATTTTGGTCGGGCGAACGCGAAAAATGAGCTTTATTGGATCGAAATCAAAATTATAATAACTTTCCGACGACGAATGTTATATTTTATACTTTGAGAATAAAATTGCCGGTCTTTCATTTTGTTTTGTTTTTCGTAATCCATTAAACGTGTAAAACTGTATATAATAAGTGCACTTTGGTCTGAATGATAGTTCGATTTTATTACCATGAAATTACTTTTTATGACAAAAATTTTATTTTATCACAAAAAACAATTGAAATGGCGCCCGTCATCGCAGATGACTGATTTTGTTTTTAATTTACTTTTGAATACAATTTAATTTCTTTTGACATTTAAACATTTTTGTTTAATTCGAAATTGAATTTAGCGCCGATTTTAATTTTGGTTCTTTGATCGTTAACCTCACATCACATAATTGATCTTGGTTGACAATTGGAAAAAAAGTAATTTTCAAGAAATGTTTTTACTCTTAAAGTAATTTTTCACCGTAATAAAATTGTTTAAATTCGTAATTAGAATTTTATTGAATTGCTGTTACAATAAATGATTTTGAATTTCACCACGATCAATGACCGCGAAAGGAAAAAAACAAACAAGTCTAACAGATCGCGTGAAAAAAAAACAAACAAACAAATCTAACCTTTGCGTAACAAAAATGAAGCAAAGACGACAATAGTAAACAAACATGACAAAAACAGACGAAAAGGGCAAACAACAAAAATGAAATCTGTAAGAAAAACAAAGGTTTGCCCTTTACAAAAAAAAAAGAAACAAAAACAAACATGTGACTATCGAATTAAAATCAAAATATTTTGCAAAAAGATCTGATTTTGAAAGCTTGTAAAAAAAAAGTCAAGGTCGATAAACAAAAAGTGGAACCGCACGGGGATCAAGAGATTTGAAGCGTATCGTAAACAACTAATTCAAAACGAGCGTTTGTGAGAATGGCGCGATAAATTTTCCCGGGATTGGTGCTTGACAAAATGCGATCACATTTCTTTATTAAGCCGGCATTACGGACGTTACATAAACACAAACATTGTAACATCGGATAATGAGCGTTCCTTCGCGCGGAAACGTGACGCGCATGCGCCAAAGCCCGGTTTAAATCTCTGGATCTGTTTGAGCGGTCAACGGCGCAATTATTATTTTAATCTTTGTCAGACTTACTCAACAGAACACTTGCTGACAAATAAAACCGTGTCACCTTCATAACTAAACCGCCCGCACGTGAACCAACACAATTTTACATCCCGATCCCGCACGGACGAAAATATATTTTGAAAATATAAATAAAATATATTTTTTGTGTGTAAAACATATTCCGGCAATACGTATAATATTTAGTTTATATTTTTTTATAAATATTATTATATAAATTTATGAAATAAAAAAAAATATTTTGTCTACAAAAAGTTTATAAAAAGTGGCAATAATTATAATAAAATAAAATATATTTTAGCGACTATATTTTCATCCGTGAAGGGAAAAATTTTGTTGCTGAAAGAAAGAAATTTACATGTATCATTTCTGCATGCCCACTCTGTTCGGATTATCTCGTATTTCGTATTTAAAACATCCTATTTTTATTTTATTTTCAAACTCATTAAGTAATGTGAACATGAAAAAGATTAAACAAAATGAAAACCTATAACATACATTACAAAAACTTTGAATAATGAAAAAAAATCTTAACAACTTTTTTTAAATTTCAAAGTGTAATTGTACCAGAACATATGCAGCACATTTCTGTGAATTTAAACTAATTAAAATATAAGACCATTAATTAATTAATATCCCAGAGGAAAGTTTGTAACGGTGATTAAATTTTTCTCGTTTATAATGTACAAAAGCTCTAAAAAATGTAAGAGGGGGCTGAGAGAAAAAAAATTAGTGAGATTGACGTATAATGAGCGCTACACTGAGATAAAAAACTACACAATCGGCTGACTTGCCAAGCAGTTTCTGCTTTTTTCGGCAAGCAACCTGAAGTCAGCAACATTTGTAGGTTGGGGTCGGTAGATTCTACTTGACGGAAAAAGAAAAACTATAATACGGCACCGACTTTGCCGGACGCCAAGCAGAATCTGCCGATCGTCAAACAGAATTTGTTGATCTTGAAATCGGTCTTTCATGCTTGGCTTCTGAATGCTAAAATTGTACTTTTTTCTCTCAGTGTATAATTCAATTAATGCAGGGCGTATCGCGGTTTGTAGATAAAGCATACATCGTGGTATGAATCAATAAGTCTGGACAATGAATATCAATTAATCAAACTGATTCGTGCGTCTGTAAATAATACAAAGTCAGCGTCGACAAAAAAGCGAAATAAAACAAACAAAACAAATAAAAGCAGAAAAAAGAGAGCCGACAAATTAATAGACTTTTGTTTTTCAATCGGACAATCATGTCCGTCTGTTTGTCCCCTGCCATTGTTTACAGTTGCACGCTTATGTAATAAAAACTCGAGATCCTATTGGTGGAATTCAACATTTTCATCTGCTGAATAACCAATGCAGTTCATGCAAAAATAAATACGCAATAAAAAAAAGTGGATTTCAACAAACAAAATGAAAGAAGAGTAAACAAATGTCATTTGTAAATAAAAAAGGATTTGTAGGTAAAAGAATAATTTAAATAATAACTTCGGAGTCTGTTTTACCAAGACCAAAACAAAATGCGGTCGGGTTATAGGTATAAATTTGACCTTTGAATTGACTTTTGAATGTAAATAATGAATTTAAACGAAAGGCGTCAACATTCATGGTAGAACTGCACGAAAATGTAAACAAAAAGATGAACAAGGTCGGCGGTACAAAGGTCAAATAAAATGGTAAAGACGAGAGAAACATTCGTACAAATATATATACACGCGATTACACTAAAAAGATCGAAAAAAGGGATCGAATTCAAAATCTCGTTACACCTTACAACACCACGCTTGTTTATACTCGAGCGAGGACAATCTGAATAATACCATTTGGATCTTTATCCGAGCGATTCAGCTTTTTCAATGAAGTTATACAAACAGAGCCGAAGCTCACTGAGTCATGATGAATATGCGATGTTCAAATTTATCCACCCCCACCCCATCTTTGCGCCAAGTCGTGTCATTTCCTTTACACTCATCTGCCTTCACAAACACCGGCGCTGAGTACCTCGGCAAGACCACTATCGCCGCCAGGAGCGCTTTGGCTTTTGCCAGGTAATCTAACCGCTCTGTTTCAACCTCTCTCGCTGTACATACACAGACAGCCCGACATAAAGATTAGTTGCCAAGTTTTTGTCTTACCAAATCTATTTGACTAAAGTTTGACCTCCAAAATTAAATATTGCAACGAATGCAAACAAATTCAACCTTCAAATATTAACATTTCTACTGGACATAAACAAACTTGACTTTCAAATGTAAACAACCCCATTGTATATACACGAATTTAACTATAACATGTCAATATAACTGGAATATAAACAAAAATGTAAACAATCCTACTAAATGTAAACAATTTCAACATCCAAATGGAAAGAATCCTATTGTATATAAACAAATTTAACTTCAACTTCAATTTAACTTAACCTTTAGTTAAACATTTCCGCGAGATATAAACAAGATTGACCTCAAAATTTAAATAATATGAAACAAACGAAATTGTCATTTCAACATTTTTAGGAGACATAAAAAATATTTGATATCAAAATGTAAACAAAATTATGAAATGCAAACAAAAGTCTCTGGTTAAATTGGTTAAATTGTAGAATTGCAGCCAACAGGAACAATTTCAGTTTTGCATTTTCAATGTAAAAAATATTGGCAAATAACAACAAATTTGATTATTGCTTTTAAAATGATCATACGAAATTTGAATAAATTTTACATTAATATGTAAATGATGAACTGGAGTATGATCAAATTGGCTTCTCTAATATAAACAATAAAGAACTATGACTAAACTGGGATTTCTTGGCTTACTGTTCATCAGCCGAACGTTACCTGGTGGATTTTCGATAAACTACGAGATTTGATATGGTATGGACAAAATTCATATGATCCCATCAAGCAGCGATAAATTACAAGCTGGTTTGCTTAGAATCATAATAACAAAACTGCTCGAGCCACTGGACCGAGATGATATTAAAAGCCTTACCTGGTTTTTGCCTTTGAGTACGAGAACGTTAGTCACCCGGCCGAAGGGCATGCCCAGTTGGATGATCTCTCCCTCGGACACTTCGTTTGCAATGTTCCTAATGTGAATGACCCTGGAGGGCTTTCCATTGTGGCTTTTGTCCAACTTGGCCTGAAACAAGAGAAACGACGGATTAGAGTGCAAATTTCTGGATGAAAAAATAAGATTCAATCGATCCGATTGCACTCTAGTCTTCCCTGAAATATCACAGATTTAACTGATCGGAAAACGGGCAAATCACGAGATATGGAGAGATGGGTATTAACCGACCCTTGACTCGTAAACCTGCTCGAGTTTATGTTATGCAAAGTGGGATTTGCGATATCCAAAAATGTGCGCTCGCAAATTTAATACAGTAAACTTTTTTTTTTTTATCTCTAGTATTTTAGACTGGACACAATCACATTTTGCATAAACAAATTCAAATTCATCCTTCAGGCATTAAAACAATACCAACAAATTTAACCTTCAAATGTACACAATTCTATTCCATTGTGTATGTACGAATTCAATGTTTAGTTATTGATATTTAGTTATTGATACAAATAAGTTTGGCCCTAGAATGTAAACAGTATTACTGGATATAAACAAGTTTGACTTTCAAATGTAAACAATGCGATTAAATGTCAACAGTTACGTCTGTCAACTTTAAGCAATCACATTGATCTTGGGATGTAAACAATCACATTTAATGCCAACAATTTTGATTCTTAACTGGTTCGCAGATGGCAGCACCTGTTCAACCAAAAAACTCACACGATTTTGGACGATACAATTCGTTCGCGCAAGTTGGGACAATGCCAACATGACAACAATGATATCAATTTATGTATTGTGTTGACATAATTGGTATTACATCTCCGTGGCAAGCGAGCCTGTTGACGTTCGGTGTTGATACAACTGATGTCTCGGTTTAACATAATACCGATGTTGCGTTATCGTCGCTCGATGTCTCGTAAATCAACTCGTTACAGTGCCACCTACAGTGCATTAATAATAATGCTCTCACTTGATAGTCGACGACCTTCCGGGTCCCTAATCTTAACTCCTCATTAGAACTTGATGCAGGTGGCGTTGCCGAACGTAAAAATTAATTCGATCCTTAAACATAACAGACTTAAACAAACCAGTCCAAAAGAAAATGAATAAATTATTAAGATCAATTATAACGATTCGGGTTGGATGATTGATTACTCTGGATAATAACATTGAGAGAGAATTTAAAGATTCAGAGAACAAATTAAAAGAATTGAATTGCACCTCACTCGCGGTCTGATTGATTAAATTTACTAAAATTGTATTAATCAATCGCAGCTAATAAATCATGCCCATGTTTTATAATTATGTTATCTTAATTAGAGCAGAACGCATTTACTGTCCATGTTAATTAAATTTCGCGTAAAATGATATGATATCTTAATGAATTGTGTAATTGATAGTTATTTTCAAATTAGCTTGTGTAATTAAAAATCAAACGTCTCTCCAATTATTCAATTGTTCTATTAACAACCAGCAGGACGGGAGGGAGGAGTGGTGTTTTGCGTTACACAAAATTGGCATTCGCTGGGTATCTGATTTAGATTATCGTGTATTATATCAGATTCATTAACACAAAGCTTTGAATGTCCAATACCCAGATCAAACAAAAATTGGTTGTCAGTGTTCTCATTTGCAGAAAAATTTAAAGTTAAATTTAAAATTTGTTTATTGAAACGTATAATTTATGAATTCAATGAACAGTTTCTTTAATTTATTTATCGTATTTTTTCTGAATAATAAATACAGCCATAATAATAAGAATAACAATAAAGTATAATCGAGAACGGCTGATCTGCAAAAGTTAAATTCAAAAAACAATTAGACCATTAATTTTTCATTGAACGCATAAACTGAATTAACGAATTTAATGAACAATTATTACTCACTTTTATACAAGTCACTCTTTCATGAATGTAACAAAACTTTCATGACTGAACAAAAAGATTGTTTGAACAATTAATTGCTAAAATTAAGATTCATAGACTTGTTTTCTATCTCAAATTTTCAAAAAAAAAACTTCATAACTCGGACAGAGACGAATTGTCCCGATTTGCTCGTATCCGGGTTGATTCGTCAATAGAAAAGAGCGATGGGTAGCACTAATGTTGCGATAAGTATATTGACCGCAAATAAAGGCGCTGGTCAGGGTGATTTATCTCCATTTGGCTGTCCCCGATTTGTTCGCAAACCGGGTCTCTTTCAACCTGCTACATTTTCCTTCTCAGTTCAAGTTCTAATATACCTACCTAAAAAAATATTCCAGATTTAGTCTCAACGAAAAAAAAAAAATTAATAAAAATAAAAAACACTGAAATTGTTGAAAGAAATAAATTAAAAAAATCATAAAAGAGAAAAATCATTTTTCTAACCATTGGTCCTAGTTTAGTGTAACAAATGGAGGACAAATTTTTCGATTGGGCAATAGTATTGACGCATGGAACTTGGTCCCCTCAATTTCTCTCAATAATTGGACTTAATGGGGATAGTTGGTGCAAAATCGATTACAGGAAATGGCCGAATGTTTGGTTGCTGTTGCCGTTCACAAACTGCATTGTCGATGAAGGGATTGTGACAGATGATGCCGCATTGTCGAGATATTTCAAGTGACAAGTCGAGTAATTATGAATTATGATTCGTCAGAGCCCCAAAGCCGGGCCATTAATAAAACATTGTGATCCGTTGTAAATAACTTGCAACAAACAAACTTGGAAAAAAACATTTTTGCAATAGAATGCAGAATAAAAAGTAAACAAAGATGAAAAATAAACAATGTGAAGTGAGCAATGCAATCAAATTCAAACGGGATGTAAACAAACAGAAGAAAGAAAAATAGAAATTAGAAATACATGAGAATTTAATTAATATTAAATAAGACAATGTTTTGCCATGTGAATTGTGAGTTGTAATCAGAAGGCGCTTGATGTCAAAAGCAAACATTCATCTTATCTTTACAGGTTATGTCCCCGGAAGGTTCATTCGTTCAAAATAACTTTAATTACACGAGACAAAATATAATCAAAAACACGCCTTGTTGGTTTTTTGATTGTTTGTTTGTTCCTTTGTTACTGCCAGTTTTGTTTACCTGATATCTTCGACTTTTGTCATAGGGAACATTTTTGTTTATGATGTTTTCTTTGTTGGACATCTTCAGGTTCATATGTGGCAGGAACATCATTGGCTCGTCTGTGACAGGGGGAATAGGTCCGATCAACATCGGAAAATCCATTGTGTGCTAACAAATCACTCCACGTTATTGTTTTATCACGACGAGAACGAAAAAGAAACAAGGCCGTAAAAGTTTTTGTTCGGAGTAGACGACGCACGCGGAGACACGGGAGACACAAAAGTGTGAGCGCACGTTTTCTCATTTCGAGCAACGGTGACGTCACGCGGAGTTGCCGGAAAATTCAAAATGTCGTTTGGGAACAAAACTTTTTCATTTACCAAACGTAACATTTTTAAACGACTTTTTGTTGTTTATTCATTTTCTCAATTTGTTTTGTTGTTTGTTTTTCATCTGTTTTTATTTTCATTCACGTTTAATATCATGTATGAAATATAATTTTCTTTATAAATGAATAAACATTTCAATTTATCTATTTTATCATTTCTCGTTTATTTATTTTGGTCTTTGTTTTATTTTTTTTTCAATTTTATTTTAATTTATTTAATTGTGTTTTTATTTAATTGTACGGAAGCAAATTTTTTTACCCTCATTTATAGTGAAGTAATGAAAATTCCATTTGATGATGTAATATAAAGAGTACAATTATTTCGCGATAAATTATGATTCAACATTTACCATTCAAATTGAATTCATAACTATAAATTTTATTATTCAAATTTGCTTGAAATTAATTTTGTATTATAAAATATGAGTTTACATTCTATTCAATAAATTTTCAGAATTTAAATTAAAGAGAAAGATGAAATGAACATATGGAGAGATTCAAATGAGTTTTTTTGTAGAATGTTATACACATTCGTGATCATTATTAAATTATTGTATTTAATAATGTGAAAGCGCACAGGATAATTATAATGAAACTCGACTGTTTTTAATGGCGATTCTTTTTTAATAGCGAATGAAAAATTTTCATGCTATTTTAAAAACGGTTATTATCGTAGAGTATAAATGGAGGTGATTGGTCAAATCAGCCCAGCAATAGATTTGATGTTACTCAATTGCTGGGTCGATTTTTGTACAAAATTATTGAGAACTGTTGTTGTTCTATCGAAAATGGTTCTTCAGATTTAACATGGAACTGAGCAATCATCTTAATGAGTGTGATTGTTTTTAATCCACTTATGACTTTTAATTTCTGATTGTAATTCGTAATGGTTGAATAATAGTTCAATATTTATTATAAAATTTCAATTAAAAAATGTTTCATGAAATTGTTAACTGAATTTTTTTATTATTATTTTATTATTGTTTTCAATGATTTTAACTTAACCTTTAGGTTATAATTTTTTCCCTAGTAAATTTTCCGTGTTTTTATATTGAAATCCTAACCTCAGATTGAAATTGAAAATGATGTAAATGGCTAGTTTATGAGGAGAAAAAAAGCCACTTTGAGGTGTGAAAATGAATAAAACAGGGTTGGCAGTCGGATCTTTTTTGCTGCTCCGCCGAGCGGAAAGTGGTTCGCGTCCTCGCAAGACCATGTGAAAAAGACGCCGGGCACAATCGAGGGAGAAGAAAAATTAGGTAGACTCCTCGGCTGAGCTTTTCCGCCGACATTTTCAACGTCGAAGCAACAGGCTGCCCTCGGCGCCACCCGTGGAATTCCAAATAGACTGTTCGTGTGCACTCTCCCCTTGTTTTCGTATTTTTGTAACTTTTTTTCTCCGCTAGCACGCCCACAAGATTCGTTCGATCAACTTGGAAATCGTGGCGACAAAATTGCGGAAGGAATTCTCAATCCGAATCAACAGATTTCCTTCCAACCAAAGATTTGTTCGAATTATTGCATTCTACCAGACAACCCAGTTTATTCATTGATTTATTCAAACCTTTAATGTCTAAGAACAAAATCTAAAAATTTAATGGAAAACAGATTTGATTGAAAATATAATAATCAAATGGAACGCTCTTTCAACTGACATCAATTTGAGATTATATTCTGAGCAATTCAGCCGAAATTCAATTTTCCTTACATTTAACTGAAAAAAAAAAAATAACTTGAATGTTTCACGGAGAAAAAAGTTTTATTTACGTTTTATGTAGGTCTTTTAAAACCTAACCTCATTTTAAGGTTATGGTCAAAAGAATCAGATAATTTCAGACAAACATTGATTGTTTACGATTTCTAACCTAACTTTGAGGTTATGTTATTGCAAATATTTCAGTAACATAATTGAAGGGTTTTATTTATGATGAACGAATGTCGATGATCAGATATATGCTGGGTAGACACAGATTTGCTCGTGTTGCCAGTTTATGAATATACACAGATGCCAAAAGCTCGTAAATGTCAGTATGAATTCGTCGCAGTTCGCGTGATAGACGCTCGTTAATTGATATATTCGATTCGAATGTTCAGCGTACCGCGAATTCCAGCCAAGTTTCCGTTTATTTTCCGGCCTACGTGCCAAAATAATAACTGCGACCGGCTATACATATTTGCCTTATCTTTTGCGGTATCACAAATTGGCCATGACGTCAATTCAACTCGACGAAACATTTGCGATATCGTCAGCGACGATCAACACAATAATCGTAATTTGATTGTTCAACGTGTCCGATTGTTAACAACAACTCTTACTTCCGACCAAATTTTGAGATTAAGTTTTCAATAATTTTCAGCTACTTTCGGATTCCATTTTTTTCAATTTTTTCACGTCAATCATAATATATATGACAAAATCGTTACATTTAAAAGTCGTCAAATAAAGTCAAAATATGTATTCACTTCTATTTATTTTCCCCTAGTAAAATGTTATTATGAGTAAGTAAGTAAGTTTTATTATTCATTATGAGTAAGTTTACCAAAAAGTGTTAATTTTTTAAATCACTTTGTGGTCAAGTGGATAAACAACTGAGCTTGATACCTCGGGGTAACTGGTTCGAATCCTGGACCAACTATAAAATCGTTTAATGGAACTTTTATGAAGATTTCTTATTGTTTTTTATGAGTATACATTATTGTAATTTAAATTATGACCTTAAAACAAATTAAAAACGATTAATTTAAATAATTTTTTTAAGCGTTGGATTTTTATAAGGGCGCCCCTTATTAGTCCATAACTTGGCCCAAACTTGGTACGCCAATGTGGGCGTACCAAGTGTCAGGCATTACACTTATAGTCGGGGCCGAGAAACACACAATGCAGGGCCAGTGTAACATCAGTATAGGGCCTCTTGCCATTAATGGGTGAACCAATATTGGACCAGGAATAAATTTTTACTAGGGTCAATTTTATAAATTACATCTTTCTGCAATTCAGGGTTTGGGATTTTCGTATTATTTTATTAATCACACATAATTTCAAGGTGCTGCAGACGTTTTCCAATTGTTTTTCAAGTTCTTTACAAAGTGATGGAATGATCGAATGGTACCCAGACAATTTAATCCAATAACTTTAAAAAAACTTACTAGAGAAAAAACACGCGAAAACTCTCCAAGTTCTCTTCGATCACCCGAGCCCTGTCAATTGCAGCCTGGCTTCCTCGCGACTACATTATTTATGTAGACTCATTTATGTACTTGCCGAGTTTTCCAATTCCACTCCGGCACCTTTTTTTCTATTCCTATAAGATCCCTGTGTTTTGATCTGTTTTCATGCCGTGTGTTTCAGACTTGATTTTTGCATTTATTAATGACTCGGTGAAAAAAAATAAATAAAAAGAAAGAAATTTGCAAAAAATATGAACTCGTTCAAATTACTTGCGGTGTTCCTCACTTGTTCTCGGATAACGAAAAAGGGGGAACAAAATTTTATATCCGGTTGCGTGTTTTCTCATTGGAATGAATTTTTGTTAAAAGCACATGTTTTTTTTCTTCCACCTGGGATGAATATTAATGATCCGCTTGGACTGGTTTATTTCGAAATTATAACTTTGTTGGCCCTCACGACAATGCAATGAATCGGCTTATGAAAATTAATCTATGCAAAATCGTAAGCCCGCTCCATCGAAGTAAAACTAGCTCCATTCTCATTGCAATGCTTGATTCGTATGGATGTATTGATATATACGTAGCTCGGCGCTCGTGTGTAAATTTATCTACATATACATATGAATATGGTACAGTCATGAATAGATTTGTAAGCCGCGATCAATCACGTGAATCCGTTTTAGCATTAACAATGCAGCTGATCGACTTTAAGAAACTACAATTAATATTCAAATTAATAAACCCAAAACTAACTACAGCCCATGCGAATTCCATCTGAATAGGATGAAAAAGCAAGTTCCACAAAAGAGACTTCAAGTTACGGGGAGGCGACGTCAAAGATAACGGTTACCGACGGTCGGTAAAAAAGGGACGCTTCATTATCGATAACCACAAGCGTTCGTAGGGATTCGTGTCGATGTGCGACTACCGAGGCGTTTAATACGTCATGTACAACGCTCACCGAACGAGAATAATAAGTGATTAAATATAATCAGATTCAAAGTTTTACGCGGCGATGTTGTGCAACTTGCATAATTGCGTTTGTAGAAAGTACTTTCAATCAGGATTACTTCCGGCTTCTCGAGCAGGAGTTCACTAGCAGCCACTGTTTACAAATTGAGACGAAAATCGTTGAATTTGTAACATGAACAAAATTTTGAAAGTTAATTTTTTCCCGATAATCCAGGTAAATAAGTTCTAAACTAATTGGAGGTTTTATTAATTTATACTCAAAAATATTGTTAACAAAACTGGTTAAATAACTATGTTCAGAATGACCTTAAAATCTGTTTTATCGATATGACCTACTTAAATAAAACAAGTAATAAATTGGCAGATTCAGTTAGATTAAATCATCCATAGCCAGATATGGAAATTTTCCTGAATTCAATTAGATCTACTCATTTTTCAGGTCTGATCAGACCTGAGAATGGGCCTAATTCGACAAAATGTTTTCTGATCATGTTAAATCAGACATGAGTCAGATAAAATGTTATAAAAAATTTGACATATTTTAACCGAATCAGGACTGTTTCCAGGTCTGATCAGACCTGGACTTTTTTCCCCGGGTTGAATGAACTTGTTCAGAATGAATAGTAAAAATCGTCCTGAAATAACTGTGGATGTGTATGCGATCGAATCGCGCTTTTGAGCTGAATGCAAAACCCATTCGGAATATTAGTCAATGGTTTTGATTATGCTTTGATTTTTCATCCAACAAACTCTTTCAATTCTTTTTTTTTTTCAACTTTATTAACTTCGTTTGGATTCTTCAGAATGATTATCGGACGAAATTATAGAAAATAAATAACACACATTAAACCCGTACAATGATTTGAAAATGTGAAGTTGGTAATTAAATTTCATATACACGAAAATGTCCCATGTTCCAACAAAAATGAGAAAAAGAGGAATAGGTCTAAATTTAAATCGACTACAAAAAAAGGTACTTGAAAAAACATATTTCGCACGAATTTCCAAGATGGGACAAAACTGCGTGGCTGAAAAGCACGTCTTGCAGAGACAAAAGGTTTACTGCAAAGGGCCGCCGAGGTAGAGAAATAATTATATAAGGAACATTGTTTGTCGGTTGAGTGATAATTCCGGCGTGCTTTTATCGCGATTTGCAAAACGTGTCGATTACAATGAAATGAATATTATCGCAGCCTTTTGTTTTTCACTCATAGTTCTTCGCTTCCATTCAACTCTAGTTCTATCGATCTCTATTCCATTTTCCAATTCAAGAAAATGAATAACATCTGTAAAGTTAACTTTTTGGAATTCACATCTTTGTCAATTGCAAAGACATGAATCATTTTTCATTAATTCATTAATTCACTTTTTCTTCAATTTTTCATTATTATATTTTCAATTGGGCTTTGAATTCATTATAAAATAAAAAAAATTTTATTTGACTGGCGATAAGACAAAAAAATATGAAATGAGAGTATAACAAAATACATAATTCATACAATTATTTTATAAGTCGAATTAGTTATCTGCATATAAATTAGAGTATAAATAAAAATAAAAATAATGTGTTCTCATATATAAACCTTTATATTTTATATGGTTTAATTTTTCAATTTTCAACTGCACATTTTCACCCGTCAAAAATAAAGCAACAAACTGTCAAAATTGAAGTGGTTACGCATGAACTTGGCCGACGGTCCAATCCGCGGCCAACTTTATGGACCGTTCAACTTTTTTAAGATGGATATAAATTAGGATATATATAAAAAATTAAACAAATAAATTCTTAGATATAACTTTTTTAACGTTTTCAAAAAATATAAATTCATTATATATATTGGACATATAATTTTTATATAATATATATTTCGCCTATATTTTTGGATATATTTTCGTCCGCGAGGGATTATCGTATTAAAAGAGACGAAAGTATTGTTTCAAAAAAATTCAATGAGACTATTTCTGCACGCTTAACCTATTGTTAAGGATTTTTTTCGTAGAAAAGAATAAAATTGCGTCGTTTGTTGAATTGTAAAGCGTCGCCTTTTACAAACATTTTGTTACTCGTGAAATTAATTGATTGTTGCATGATTGGTTCATTCCGAATGCATGAAAATCATTTGTCGAATTGTTTTGATCGCGTGCCAGGGGTCAAAAAGACGAAAATTCATTGACAAAGAACTTCACGTGCGAATTAATTTGATAGAGTCGTGACAATGCGTAGCAAACAACGGTGTCGTCATTCGACGTGATAAATAAAGAGAGTGAGCAACTTTTAATTACAACACGATAGGATCGCAACATTCCCCTCCCTTTTTCCGCGCCTTTTCGTTGCTATTCCCCATTTCGTTCGGTCTTCCGTATTCGAAATCGTGATTCAATCATTTTGTGTAAATTAAAATGCTCATGCAGTACGCGCGTCATTTTAATATGTATTTTTATTATATAATCGGACAGTCTTCAAAGAAGGTGCGGAAATTCAAATTAATCAAAATAAAAGCAAAAAACGAATCGTGACTCAATGTGTTCCCTCAGATGCATATTTCAGCGTGGTGGTAATTAAATCCGGTCGTTGGGCGAGGCTCATTGTCATCGCCGAATGATGTATTCAATTAGCCATCACTAATTTTGAATAACATTCGGAAGTTAAAGATAAAAATTTAAACAATTAAAGAAAAAAATGCGTTCTGTGTTTCTAAACATCTTTTTTCTTTTAAATTTGTTAAACAAACTGAAACAAAAAATAAAAATCGACGACATAGACGAGCAAGTTCCGTAACATAACTCCGCGGTTAGGTTCGGTAGTTTCGTAACCGAAAACTTTGACAACATTTTTACGAAGTTCAGCTTTTCTTTATATTTTCAAACATTAAATTGTGATTAAAAGCGATTTAAAATAATTAGAATTGCTCATTTGACATTTATTTAAATTATTTCTTAGAATGTCTCTCACGGACGAAAATATGAACCAAAAATATAAACAAAAAAAATTATAAATATATAATAAAAATTTTATAAAATTGAAATATAAACTGTTTATAGATGTTATTGCCGCTTGTTTTATAGAAATTTTATATAACATAAAAAAATATAAAATCCGAATATAAAAAAATATATCTTTTGTCTATATTTTTACGGTTCAATTATGATAAATCTTGTAATTTATATAAAATTTTTATATTTTTGAAGTATAAATTTTCGGAATATAAAATGTTTTTTATAAAATTTTTGTATAATTTGATTTTATATTTTATAATTAATATAAGTGTTTATAAAATAAATATATTTTATATAAAATTTGCATAAATTGGTTTATATTTTCGTCCATGAGGGACGTGACATTATTTTGTTGTTGAAACCAGTCAAGCGTAATTGACTGAATAGATGTATCACGAACAAGTTTCATAATTTAATTCTGATTTAATTTCGATTTTAAATTCAAATGATATATTTTGACATTGAATAATTGTGAAAAGAATACAAGAAAATAAATGTAACAAAAAATAGAGATTAAAAAAGGTGAAAAATAGCGAAACATTTTTTGTTGAGATTTAACTGATTCGATGATGGCGCGCAATAAATTGTGGCTAACAAACAACCGCAGAGCTGTACGAGACGGACAACAAGAATCTTCAGGGGTGAAGCATGGCGTGCTGCCAGTTTCGTATTGCAGCGCGTTCGTGGCTAGCGCGTCTGAGCACGAATGAACTGCACGCCGCAGAAGCTACTTACGAAAAGTTAGAACTAATCAGTTCGGATATGATTCACGGTGGGCATTTATTTAATTTGATAAGCCCACGCGCATCGCATCCCAATGCCCTGCAGATTCCATAACCTACGTCATCCCAAGCTTTACTTCCTCCCAATTGCAATTTACTCTAAAAAATTGTTCCGCCCACTATTTTTATGACTCTTGGGCTTTTCGTGAGAATTGTCCGTCCAATATTCTTACCTGTGATGGAATTACACTGCAAAACTTGTCGGTCGATGTGTTTTAAAATAAAACAAAAAACACGTTCTTAGTGTTTAAATGGCTTTTCTGTTTTATTTCAAAAGTGTTTTACAGGAAACGTTTTGAGAAATTGATACAGCTGGAGGTTATACCGCCCTCACAAACCCTAGTAGAAATTAATCTCCCTTATAGGGCCCCTATAGGGCGAGTTCGCCCTATAAGGCCCCTATAAGGGAGAGCATTACATGCCCAACAAAAGCCCGATCAATTTTTACTAGGGAATAGCGTCTCGTTTCAAAAAATATTTAAAAACTGTCTTGTTTCGGAATATTATCGAAAACTGTTTCGTTTCCAAATTAAATAACTCGAAATTAAATATTCAAAAAACTGCAATATTTTGAAACAAAATAGTTTTCTGCAATATTATGAAACACGACACTTTCTAAAAATATTTTGAAACGAGAGAGTTTTTAATTATTTTTTGAAACCAAATAGTTTTAAAAATACTTCAAAATGAAATAGTATTAAAAGATTTTTGAAACAAGTCCGTTTTCAACCGTTTTTTGAAACAAGTCAGTTTTCGATGATATTTCGAAACGAGACACTTTTCGACAATATTCCGAAACAAGACAGTTTTCAAATATATTTCGAAACGAGACACTATTCGTGAGGGCCGTCGATGCGTTTAGTTATACATTTCGAGGTTAAACGTTTCAAAATAAAACATTCTTAGAGATTAAAATGTGTGAATAAAACGTTTGGCGAGTGTTTTAATACTCTACCCTGAAATTTTTCAATTTAAAACACTTTTTTTGCAGTGTAAATGAAATAAGCATCCTTTGTTCCTATGAATTTGGCTGATTGTGCAAAACTTAACCTCAAATGTTTCATCTTCGATTTTGGTCAAATTTAATGTTTCCTCTTTTTTTTAATAATTTTTTAAGTGATTCAGAGAGGAGATCACCCAACAGTTTAACAATTTTTGTTCCGAAGGATCAGAAAGTTAGGTTAGGATCGATTTTTTGCAGGATGAATTTTTGATGCAACGATTGGTTCCGGGCGGATTAAATTTTCATATTTACAATTTCGCTGTCGAAATTGAATTTCAATGTGCGATTTTGAATTGTTTTTTATTTGAATTTCGATTGAACCGACATGACGATTTATAGCGGCCGAATGTTTTCGTAAGCATGAATAAGGCATGCTTCAGATGTTGATGAAGTTCACTCGAAGTGGAAAAGTGGCAACTTGACCCCCGGCTTCTTTTAACGCGACTGAAAGATGCACGAGCTGCAGTGCTCCTTGACGCCGTTCTTTTTCCCCTCAACACTTTTCCATTTGTCTTGAGAACACATAAATCATTGCTTTCGTTGCAACATTCATAAATATTCGAATCGTTGTTTCGTGTGATTGTGAAAAAAACAGCAAAACACCCCAAGGCGTACAGAAACTGCACCACTGGAAAACCGTATTCGCGTAATTGAAAAAAAATATACATATTTTGGTAGAGGCGGAATCGATGAAAAAAAATATATGGGTAGAAACAAACTCGAGTGCTCTAATTGGAGTATGGATGGATTACGAGAATGTTACGGCACGACGAGCGATAGATCAGAATTCTTGATTTGATTATTTTATTTGATGCCTCGGTTTGATGTATAGATTTTTTTTTCGGTGCTATTTTTCGGTTCGCTTTTTTTTAAATATAAAATATAAAATAATTACTAGTGAAAAAAGTGAATTGTCTGGAAATTCTTTTCATTTCAATTTTTTAACTCCCCATCGTCTTTTTTTAACAAGTTTTTCCATAACAAAACGCTTTTTATATGACCTCAAATACAGATTCGGTATTTCGTTTCATTCATTCATTTTTTAAAAAGATTTTTAGCAGATAAATTGATATTTTTTATTATTCAATAAGATTATTTCAATCTTTTATAAAATTTTATAAAATTTGACATATTTTGACCGAATCAGGATTATTTCTAGGACTGATCAGACCTGGACATTTTCTCCCGGTGGTAGCCATCAAAATAACCTGAAAGACAACTTGAATTTTGATTATTTCAATTGAACAAGTATTTCCAACAATTTAATTTCTTCGGGTGCGTGCAAAATTTTTTCCAATAATTTGTTCAAAAAATATCGCAGAATGCGATATCAGCCACTCAACATCTTTCACCTTTCATTGCGAGGAAGCATCGAGCGAAATTGGAAGTGAAAAGAAAAAAAAAAATTCCCAATGGTGGCAAAGTGCATGCAAATTCCTGATCGTCATTGGTTGTTGTTGAAGACCCGTCTGAGTCATAAAATTGAACTAGGTGTCTGCGTCGGCCTAAGAAGAATATCAGATGATCCGCAATGTGTGTCTGATCGACAAGTAATTCGATTTACAACCGTCCCGGCGAATTCTTCGAGTTGTAAAAAGGCGCGTGCATATTTCCACTTACCAATGACATAATTTCCGTCTCTCCTACACTCTTTTTCTTCTCTGAACCAGACTTTTCACAGAAAAATTCTTTCCGCGTATAAAACAAAATTTATTAATCGAGATGGATCGATTGGTCGAGATAGAAATAAAGCTCAAAAGAAAAACAAAAACTTCGAACAAAAATTTAATTTATCCGGGGGTTCCCCGATGTAGTATTTTACTGAAAAATGTTTTTTCGTGATTAAACATTTTAACTTATAATAAAAAATGATAAAATTATAATTTTTGCCTGCAATTAACTTCAAACCAGTCAGTTAATAACACGAAATTGATTAAGCGCGGATACTGGGATAAATTTAGATCGCTAAAAATGAATAACTTTTTTCTCGAACACGACGACGAAATCTTGTAACTAAAAAAAAAAAATTTTAAACCCAAATTTTAATCCTAAAATCGAGTATAGTGGCACGACAAAGGTAGTGCGTGGAAAAAGATTTCACCGGACCGTGTCTAAAGGATTTGCTTTCACGGCCTCCTCAAAGCGCGCGGTAAAAATGAAAGCTTTGTCACTGAATATTCAACATTTTCACCATATTCTTGCAGACACTCGGTGTCATTATCCGGCCTTGTCTGGCCACGTTAACGATCAGTCTGTTGTCCCTTAGATTGGTACAGCCGGAATGCATCGCAAAAACTTGACACATGAAGCTTTTCAAGCTTTTTAGAACGCGAAATGCACTTTTTCAAGCGAAAAAAAAAAAAAAAAAGAAAACGCTGATGCTTAGCTTTATTAGCTCTCGTTCAAAAACGAATTTTCATCATCATTTTTTCGTTCAAAGATTTTTTCAACGATTTATTTTATGAACAAGGGTTATCTTTTCTTCCGTTTTTCTGGACATTGCAGAAAAGTGATTAATGACATCGCAACTTTGGTCGAACTTTTTGCACGAGCTCACATAACGAAAAAAAAGGGAAGAAATAAAAGATGAAACACCACCACTGGTGGTTTTCAAACGTCACGAGATTCGAATATACGATGTGTTAAGAATCCATTAAACATTTTGAAAAATTAACGCCAAAGTCAATCGATCGCGGCGCGAATTAATATTTCATTTAGCTTCGCCGTCGTCTGGGATAAATCAGACTTCAAGACGATAGTTTGAGTTTGAGAATATAAGGATTTATGAACCTGTGTACGGCGTTTTACAAGAAAAATTGAAAGGTAAAAAAGAAATAAAAATAAATCAAGAATGAAATACTTGGAATTAATTTGGGACCAGTAAAAATTTTGAGGAAAACAATTTAATCACAAATTTTATGGAAAAGAGTTTTGGCGTTCCGATATCCCATGCACGCGGCTAAAATATTTTGAAATGTTTGCGGAGCATTCCAGGGCGTTCAACAAAATTTTAATATCTTTAAGCGAATAATAATTCGAATATGCACTTACTTTCGGAGAATTTGGCATTCCTTATCTATGAGTATATATTTCAAAATTTTAGTTAAATTAAATAAACTTTATTTAAATTTCTAATAAAGTTTATTTAATTTAATTAAAATTTAATAGGTTGAATGAAATTTTTTCTCTGAGTGTGTTATTTTCGAAATTTGCAAAAAATTGAAGAACGGAAGGATGATACAGCCTACTTTGAATCGCGTTTATGAATTTACATGACTTTATCAACTCACAACCATGCAAAAACAATGGATAAATATGCATGATGATGCTAAATCATGAAGATGATCAATAATGTCATGCAAAACTGTTACAATCCCTGCTTATCAGACCACTTTTCCGATCTCCGAATAGTTTTGCTATTATCCGAGAAATCTCAATTTCCTTCGGAGGCGTCACTTCGATGTGTTAGATTTGGAAATGATTTAGTTGCAAACCCGTCTAAATTCGAACTCATCGTTACGTGTGAGATGACATGAAATAATCGAGTATCATAAATCGAATATCATAAAAGATATTAAAATAATTAAGTCCAGAAAATATCCGCAGAAAATAATCAACAGTTTGAATGTTTTTATATGATCAGATTCGAGGCACTCTGTTTCCTGATATATGCTGAAATCTTTTTGTATATCAATCAGTATAACAAATTTATCGTACAGTTGAAAATTGAATTTAAGCTTGAATTTCGCATGATGAAATTAATCATGACCTTATTGTTATTATTAATGGCGTTCCCTGACATTAATTATGGAAAACTACGTGTGGGCGCGTTTTAATCAATTTTTCAAAAATAATGTGCAGGATGAAAATTTTCATTCGGCATGAAATTTTCCAGGTAATGAATTTTCTTCACTTGAACAATAATTTGAGATTTTTCTTTTAAATGGTACATATTTGAGAAAACTTACCTTTTTAGCGTCGTTATTGTTGTCAGACGTGTGGTGCGGTTGCGGACTCATTGATGCACTGTTGCTTACTGCACCATTTTGTGATAAAAGCTCGTCGCTACCTCTCTACAACAGAAATATCATATAAAGGTATTTAATCAATTTGCAGATAACATCTCTAAACAAAAATCTTATAAGTAGTACAAAAAATTCCTTCGTTGATGAATTCTATAAAATTGTATAAATTTGTCTATTAACAATTAAAAATCTGTAACTAATTTATAATACAATTTTAGAATTTAGAATTCAATGTTAAAAATCTGTGGCTTCCCGGAATAAAAAGATAAGTCCATTTTCAGAAAAAATTGAGTTTTTGGTGCCTTTGACGCCAAATTTTATGAGCTTCAATAGAACATTGTTGTAAAATAAAAAATTGAGTAGTTTGTTAGTGTCATAAACATTAGACTAATAAAAAAAAGTAACGCGATTCCGGAAATATTAAGACAAGCCCATTATTTAATGATTATAGAAATTTACTTATGTATAAGGCAATGTATTCAGTTTGGCGACATGGAACAATTCGGAAAATAACAATTGATAAAAAAAATAGATTTCTTTCAAAATAACCTATATTTTCATGGGACTGAAGTTCAAAACGTTTTGGAAAAAAACGTTTTTTTTTTCCAAAATGCTTGAAACAAAAACTAACACGTGCGATGGGTTCCTTGGACAATTTCTGATCGATTACGACCAATTTTGAGTCCAAAATGGCGGCGGAACATGTTCGTTGGACCATTTGAACATGTACAAAAATACTAAAATCACGGATATGACCGTAACTTTCGTTTTCTCAATGCTGAAACAAAAACTAACACGTGCGCTGTGTTCCTTGAGAAATTTCTGATCGATTACGACCAATTTTGAGT